>VXBJ01007454.1:450187-520235 GCA_013400055.1 Nycticryphes semicollaris | reverse complement strand
TTTTTTTTTTTCTTAAATAAACAAACTAGAAACTCAAGATCTGGAAGGCCAAAGATTTCTTCCAGTTACAAACACACTCAGAAAAAAAATTAATAGTTCCAAGAAGAGAAAGAAACCTGGAAAAAAAAATTTCATTTTTGTAATAAGCATCCATAGTCCAACACAGAAGTATTTTAAGATTAAACAAAATAAGACCCAAGAGAAAAAACATATTAGTAATAGTTTTGAATTATCCCTCTTAAGAGGAGAAAATGATTGCACAGCAGAAGGAGAAAACTTTTCAAATCACTTTAAGTTTCTTTTATTTCTTTGATTTTACTCGTTTTCCTCACTTGTGATTTGAATGACCCCTGATCTTTTGGTACTGAAGAATTGAGAAGCTGAATGAGGAAAAAAATAATCCCTCCAAACCCTACCTACATAAACCTGAAGCTTCAAAGGAAACAGGTTCTCAGTTGATGCATAATGAGTTTTGAAAACAAAGATTCCGGTTACATTTATAGTTGGCTCACACATTACTGCTTGCTGTTGTTCTGTTAAAGCAAGGAAGCCTACAGAAGGAAAATGGTGAAATTGTGAAAGTGTAGTAGTATCCTACCTTTACCCAAGCTGTGAATAAAAAGGTGAGATTGGGCCTTCAGAAGCATCAGAGTCTTCCCTAATGAGACTGAACCGAGCAGAGCCACAAATGTGTACCTGATTTCTCTGAGTGGATATTTTGCTTTACACTGAGGAGGGAGAAAACCTATACAATACGGACACTTCAAACCCTATCTCCCATGACACACAATATTCTTAAGAATTTTCAGGATGAGCTGCACTTGTGAAAGAGCTCTAACTCATAAACCTACCTAAGCCAGGTGACTGAAGACTAAAAACATCCAGTTAGCACTGGCAGTTCAGCACTGTCCCGTTCAGGTAATTTTAACTCTCAGAAAAAGCTCCAGCCTTGAGTCTAAAAATATAATGTTCGTGTGGCTTGCTGAGTCCTGGTAAACAGCTTCCCAGGCATCAAGCAGCATCCTTACTTCACAGACACTTTATGTTTTATCCCTGGAAGGTGGCCTGCCCCAGTGACACATCAGATCCATTCACGCAAATCCTTTCCACTCCACCTACAGCTCTGGAAAAGCTGCAGAAGCTTTTTGGAGCCCTCACTAAGGGCAGCACATTCTGACTCCACCTTTGCCCCTCCCCAGACTCTATATGGCCCTTCCTAGGCCACTTCCAACACATCAGTTTCCTCTCAGACATTAAAATACAGAGGAAGGTAAGGATGTGTGTGTATTGAATCAAATAAATCAAATTTTGGATTGCAAAGAAAGAGGTAAGCAGCTAAGCTATTAAGGGACTCTGTGATTCTTCTTTTCCATGTTTACCATAAGCACATAGGTTATTATACAACAGATTGTCCATCTTCATTCAAAAAACAAACAAAACATTCTAGAAAAGAGGTAACCTTTGTAAACACATGGTTAAACCATCACAGACAAAACAAATACAATAAAGAAGGTTGACTTCTGTGCTAAAATCTTAAAATGCAGTTATTTGCAATGGAAAGCTGGTGATCAACTCAAAGCTTTCTTTTAGAGAGAGTGCTATTCCTCCTGGCACTAGCATGAGATGGGAGAGAGATACAACCTGATGGAAGAAATGTATCAACAGGAACAGAGAACAATTTATACCTTCTAAAAAACTTGAAAAATGTTTCTAGAAAGAGGTGAGCTGCTCTCCACCTACCAGAAGAATTTTCAGCTGAGGTCTATCTACTTAGATATATACTAGAAATTCTGAACAAATACAAGCATTCTTTCACGGCCTGTTCAACACCACGAGATCAGCAGCTGATGGCTACTAGAAACTATTTCATGGCCTGCCTCATGAATCTTTCAACAGCACCACAAATGTCCCAAGATGGCAACAAACGGAGATAATAGCCCCCCTCCCCACAACCTGTCAAAATTGTATTTGCAATAGAAGGTATCAGCGAAAGAAAACACACTCTTCACTAACACAAATTCCTGAAACAACCAAACAAGACTAGCTCCTGGACATTTAGACTTGAGTTTTCTGGGTAAGCATCTTCTGCTGTTCGCTGTTCAGACAGTGCTTAGTACAACCAGATCTCATTTTCTAGGCCCTTATAGCATAAGAAGCATAATTAATGATGATGGCAATGACAACTACAAAATAGACAAAGGAACAAAAGCTCTGACAAATAGATACATTAGGAATTGTAGAGACAGTTTTCAACCCCCAGGGAATTTTCTGCTAACAGATATTTACAAAAGGATGCTAGGACATGGAAGAGTAATACAATTTTTCTTGCTGTATTGATTCTACCAAAGTTGGATGCCTGGAACAAATCCTGTGGATATTCTGATTAACAAGCTGTACCTATGTTATAGATTTATCAAGTGTGAGACACAAAAACGGCTTTAAGATGCATACCCAGCTTCTACTATTTTCTTTTTTCCTGCAGAACTTCTGCCATAACATAAGCCAATCAGCAATAACTGTAATTGCAAAACTGAGAGCCTTCAAGTAAATGAGCTGGCAGGAGCTGTGAAACCTCTTATAAACGTATGTATTTTGACTTAAACGTTACATATAAAACCTGATGTAGTTGTAAGCCTGAAAACTTCTTTGTTGGATATTTCAATGCAAAACATCAAATAGTCAACCTAAACAAAACACTTTGCATTCACAAAATACTGCTATGACTTCAGCTAACAGGCTTTATTGTCACCTTAAGGTCCTCATCCTGCAAAACTTTAGTATCTTACAAGCAGATGAATGTATTAGAATATGTAATTTTTTCTAACTACATAACTTGTAGGCTTAATCAAGAACTTCCAATTGCCTGCTCTAAAATTGGGAATCTGTAATTAAATAGAAAGAAAAGTGCATAATGCAAATTGGGACATCTAACAATGATGATACAGTTGATCAGACATAGTACATAGAATGAGAGTTTTTATTAGTTCTTAATTTTTTATTATATGCCACCTCTAATAAATACAGTTATGGAAAAAACCTAACACGTCAAGGTCATTCTAAAGTCCTTCTACAGCTGATTCAACACGGACATATTGCAAATGGTAACTTAATTTGTAAGTAGGTAGAAAGCTACCATAAGTAACTGTACATATTTGTGTCACACATAAACCAATAATTCCAAAGAAAGGGGAAATCTACAATGACAAATGCAGCAGGGAGGTCACAAACTTTTAAATGTAGCAGTATTTGTCTTTCAGTCTACATAAAACTGACTTTGTTGAAGATGTTTTTAATCATTCCTCAGGCAATTTACCTTTCTTACCCACTTGATGGCCATCTGTTATTGCAGTTTATAAAATAAATCACTGTGTCATCATATTAGTTTGTTTTAAACTTTCAACCTGCATTTGGATCTTTATCATCTACACCGGAGCTCTTAAGTATTTCTGAAATAATTCAAAAAACTTCACTCACAAAACTCTATGAGCACTGACATAGATAAAAAAGCACTGCCAAAGCATGTCGATACAACAGTCAATGAGTGCACTTCAGCCTAGAAATAATGCATATGCTACAATAACACTGAATTAATATAGGAAGTCAATATGACCTCGGACAACAAGCAGCACTGAAAATATTAAGAAGCAGCATGTCTTCTAGAGTCCCCTGTTCATTGAGAGACAGATAAACACACCCTTCTCCATAGCCCTGGCAGAAGCTGAAGACTAAAAACCTGTGCAAAGTAACAGAGAATTAATATAATAGATCTTTCCCAAGCTAATTACATCTTACAATCACTGGTCTGCTATCAACTTTGGTTTTCTTACAATTGCATATATAAAGAGAAGTCACCAGATGTTTGTTTAATAGCAGAATTGGCTGATTACATGCTTTGCAAGTCTGACAAAATACTCTGGCAGAATAACAACAACTACCCATACTTTGATCTGGTATCCCAAAAGCAAGTTACCAGAAATGCTTATTCTTAAAGATCCGATGTGCTTACATATGGCACGTTACATGGTTCAATGAGGTTATGCAAAAAATTTCAACTAATACTGCCGGATGCTGTGTGAGGCCCACAGAAGCTCTATTTGTTTGTTTGACCAAAGGGATTTGTTTTTAAAATATCCCATAAAGTTCTGAGTGGGCAGTTGTTATTTGTCACCACTTAAAAAAATCCAATAAAAGTATTAACATTATAAACAAATATTTTCATAAATCGAACTTTACTGATGAACTGTTGCAGTTATTTTAGCCTGTGAATGGATACCTTAGTGAGTATCTACATTTGGGAAGTTTCCACTGACGCAGCTGTTTCCATTCATGGGAAACACAAATACATATGTACACAGAAGGCACAGACCCATTTTAAATAAAGTACATCTACAGAAGGTAAATAACCTTGCAGATCAATTTCAGCATAAAATGTAAGGACCTGAATCACAGGTGTTATGGAAATACTGGTTACAAAGTTAAAAATGGAAAAATTTAAAAATTTATTTTAAGAGCTCTTTTCTCTCCCTCTTCTATGTCCACATCAGCAAAGCATGCTAAGATACTTTCCAGAACTGGTTTGGGAATGAACAAATTTCAACAGAAAAAAATATAAATCCTAAATTTTGAGGACATAACCTTCTGCATGATAAAACAGTTCATTTAGCATTTTCTTTTCAGTATGTGGGCCAGACACTTCCTACTATAGAATTTACAAAAGATCACTAAAATAAATAGCTACTCACCCTCCCTCTCAGTGTAGAGCAAACATTCAGAAGCTATAAGCAGGCTCCAAAACAGGATTAGTGTAAAAACAGTGATGATAAAAATGTTCCTGTTAGGTTTGTTGAACTTGTAAGAGCTTTTTATATAGTTTGGTTTCCACTTCTCAGACTTTAGCGTTTGTGTTTTCCAACCTTTTTCTGTTTCAAAGATCAGAATTGAATGGGAGCAAGTTCTTGAAAATAATGTTTTCAGAACAAATCCAAATACCTTGAAGATTTGAACAATCCACTGTGAGAACGGGCAGTGCCACAAGATATCCAGTGGACAGCAGTCTAAAGTCTTGAGCTTTTCAGGCTACCCCATCACAAGTGCAGAGTTTCTGCTGGAGAAGTAGAGCTTCTCCTTCAGGCAGCTTCTGAAGGAAGTGTCACAATATAGAAAGTGGCAGAGAAGCTGGCACAGCTCAATAACTTCCTGCGGATTTGTAGCTTGTCTTTAGAATGGGGAAAAAAAATGCAAATACCAAATCCAGCAACTCAACCCTTCTTTCTACAGTTGCACATAAAAATACATGCCAGATGCTGATGTTGATATCTAAGGGTGGCTCTCAACAAGTCCGTCTCAATGGGACAGGGAGAGGCTGAAGTACTCTTTACCTCCCTTTGTAATCTGCCATATTTCAATCTGTTCTGTACACCAAAGCCACCCAAGCGATGAAAGTCCATGAATGATTCAATTTAGAGGAGGGGGAAGGAGGAAGAGAAATTGTGTACTTTTGTTGAGGAAGTCAGCTTATAACAAAGAACTGTTTTCATTGTTTAGCCATTCAAGTGTAAATAGTGCAGAGGGATAAGAAATCTGGTAGTTAAGACTAAGGGACAACTGAATTTTAAGAAGTATACGGTAACAATGTCTTAGAGTCAATATTACATAAAAGCTCACTAGAAGAACTGAAAATGTACTACTAATGAGTGTACTTTCTTTATCCATGACTCGGGGTTTTATATGTAAACTTTCAATTTATACAGCATTTTATTCACATAATGGCTCACTTGCAAAACTAGGACTTTTGCATTTTCGTGGTGATTTAATAGAGGACAAAGCTCTCTGCCCAGATTCATGAATTCAACTAATCTTAGGTCAATTATACCAAAGTAAAATTTGTATATCTAACTTAAAAAAACACCTTTTAGAAGTTCCAAGTAACCGGAGTTACATTATTGATGTATATGATTGCTGATAATTAGAGACCTGCATATAATTCAAAGAATAAACAAGACCAATTTTCAATACACAGAATTACAAGACAATACTGTTTGGCAAGCATATACTACAATTCAATGGCTGATTTTTTTTTATTGCCTATCTTTTTAAAATACTGCTAACTGGGCAACAAGCAACAAGATTGCTTCCCTCTGTTAAAATTGTTGCTACAGGTATTTTTATTTTCACAAAGTGCCAATTTTTTTTTCCCCTCTAGAATCCAAGGTGAAATAGCGATAGCCGTTAGTGCAGCATGAGAAGAATCCTATGTACTCTGCTGCTATTCACAACAAAGACTGGAGTTCAAAAAAAAGCTCCTGGTTAAGAAATTAGGTCAAGAGTAGCAATCACCTCAACCAGCCAACCTTAATCCTACGTTCCTTTCATAGTCATCAAATACAAGTCAACTACAGTGAACTGTTCTACTGAAATGCATAAAATATATATCAGATGTATTCTATTTACATACTTTTATATGCATAAATATTCTATGTGTTTCAAAAATGCCTAAGGTAGTTTCTGTGTAGGTTAAGTGTGTCTGCTCACTACAGAAGGGTGTCTACGGTTGTTAAGTTAAACTAGGTGCTTCACTGTGACAGCTGAAGAGAAAGGATACTCACACAAAATTTGCTAGGCCTCAGCCCTAATAAAGGTCTAAAAATGGGATTTCTAACATTGCTAACCAAACACTACAAAAACTGTTCATGAATTGTTGTAGAAACCGGGTCCAATTTTCCTTGTGAGAAAAACTGTAACTTTCCTACAAATTTTTGCAATTTTTCTATGCAATACTTTTCCACAGTTATTTAATTGTATGGGAAAGTCCTGGAACTATACAAGTTCAATTGCATTTTGTAAGCACACCAACCTCTCCAGGGTTCTACCAAACTCACCCTAACTAAAGCCTCTTGGTCTTCTCGAGAGCTTCCCCTAAGACAGTATTTCATAAACTGTTTTCTCTCAGTGACCTGTTTCCATTTGAGTGCTCCCCTTCAACGATAATGTAGTAACACAAATTCTAGCTCTGCAAATTTCTTTCCAAGCACCTTGTAAGTGTCACAGGGTAATGCACCATATAATATAAGAGACATTACCATGGCCTTTTTTTTTTTCTTTTCCTGTATAAAGGCTATAGGGTTTTAAAGAACTTTTGAAGAACCAAGTAACACCATTCTTCCTGTTTGACAGCTTGACAATTGTGAATGCGTCTTGTGATGGAACAGTAACACTGCTCATCTGGCTATCAATTAACTATCAGTGAAAATTCGGAAGAACATCTTCCTGCCCTATCACAGACCGACACCAATGCCTTTATCCAAACTGTAGTTCCACCACTGGCATGCCAATTAGCAAGATATGTGGATACAACTACTAAACTGGTATTTTCTTCAATACGCAGGAAGAAAAAAAGGCAGGGTGTATCTTACATGGGTATAAAATTTGGCTATAAGATGAAGCTTAAATAATAGTTTGCTTTGGTTTTAAAATTCAGGATTTAGAGAATATGTGTTTTTGCAAGCTACTGTTAGCAATTGGTCAGAGCATAGTAACTCATTATGAAGAAAAGAAATACGTTCTTCTGCTGTTTCTCAACTGTGCCAGGCAAAACAATTTCATTTCATAGCATTTTCTGTTTCAGCTCTTGTCAGGGTTTATGTGAATCTTTTTCATGTACTGTGAACCAATGATAACCTTGGTTAGCTGAGCTCTGTGAACTACTGGGGAAAGCTGATCAGTGGACATAATTTAAAACAATCAAACCCCAATCAACCATCTAGGCCATTTCAGCGGGTCAGGCGGTCATCAACAGCATGACTAAATTACACAGATTTGCTTCTTCATATATTATTTTATTCCCACCATATACCACCTGACTCTGTTCCCACTTAACAATAGAAAAGTATCTTAGGAATTTAATACTTCTCTTCCATTATTGTTTGGGGTTGTTTTCCCAATGTTTTATGACATGCTATGTCATAAAAATGAAAGCACCTTTTACCATTACAGTGTTTTGGTCATTACTTTACTTGAAAAATAAAACATTTAGTGGAAAAATAACAAATATTAGAATAAGTTAAAAAATAAAATAAATTCTTTCCCCCAAAACCTTTGGCATCTTATGATTTCTACCTACATAATGATTAGCCTTCTATCAAAACTAAGAATTTTGAAGCTTCTTCCAGAAAACAACACTATTAAACTATCTCATTTCATTACCGTCCTTTTAGCTGATATTGTTACCATCAGTGATTAACAGGGTATGATGAACTGCAACAGCTCATTAACTCACAGGCAGGTAAAACTTGTTCACTTTAACTTGAGCTTATATAGATTTAAGAGGATACTGGTAAAGCACCTCCTCTAATACTTTCATTCCAAAGACCCTTGGAAAATTCCACTCATGAAAAAGAATAATATAAAATATTGAAAGTCCCTACCTTCACCTGACGATCCTGAAAGGTCTATGATGACATACACTCTGCCTTCTGGCTCCAAGTCAATCTGCAATTGAGAAGAGAATTAGAAGAAAACTTACAATGGCTCCCAAAGCAAGTGACTGCACATGCAGGAAATGAAAATTTTCCAGAACATGTGAAGCCAAGGTGTAGGCAGGACACATTGGCAGGTCTACAGTTCACTACCAACAGAGCCTCCTTTTGCAAATAGGTGTTGAGGACCTTGCACCTCCACTGAAGTAAAAATTAAGTGTGTGCCCTTAGCACTTGGAAAACTTGAACTGAGTGAATTTTACAAATCAAGTATTTAAAGCACTGGTCTGCCATACATTTGCTCCACTATTTCCAAGGACACAAAGGAAGAAAATTAAAAAGTGGTAGTATCCATTAACTTTCTTAATTCATACTGAGCCCAGCTATGCAAATGTGAAAAACAACACTGATCTATTGAGATCCCAGTGAGACAGATCAGCTCTGGTCACAGAATGGGGGAAATGAACACACACAGCTTGTATGGCCATTTAACACGTGTTTATAATACGCCCTTTGTATCCCCACTGGGAAAGAGAAATACATGCTTTATCGTCTTTTTCTAAAATAAAAATTTGTTTGTTTCTGCACCATTCTGGTAGATTTGAAGGATTCTTTGCTCTTGTGGAGATGACTTTCACATAGCATGAAATACAGGTGCTCAGTGTAGGGCTGTGGGAATAAGTACCTGGGCATTTAGGCACCGCAATGAAGAACTCATTACAAATCATTCTGTATTTTACTCCACATTTCATCAGTAACTCTAAATACAGCTAGATTTGAGTTTCTTAATGGTGCCCCACACGTTGCAGACAGCCCCATAATTTTTGCAGCCACTTATCTCTCAAAAATTAAACTGTAACTAGAACACTATGTAATCAGTAGCCCTTAGGTTCAGAATTTCAGAGACAAAGTGAAGCGACGTGGTGTACATTAATACTGTATTTTCTTTCTATTTTAGAAAGTAAAGCACACAGATAAAATTGCATGCCTACTGCCAGGATACATCAGGCGGTGGTGCCCTGTCTCCCACCACCCCAGCCAGCAATAGGCAGTTAGGGGGGAGAATGGTGCAGGCCCAGCTCTGGGCATTAGGCGCCTCTCTGGGGATGGTGGTGGGCCAGGGCCTGGCCAAGCTGTGGGCCTGCAGGTGGGCCTGGCTCAGCAGCGCCCAGGGCAGGGGCATGAGGAGCTGGGACCATCCCCACTGTGGCCTCGCTGGGGCAGGGGCTGACATGAGGTCCTGATCTGTGGGCAGGGTGGGAGAGCCCCAGTGGCCAGGCAGGGACTGTTGGTGACTCCTGGACCCCGATACCCATAGGGAACTTGATGAGGCCTGCCATGTACCAAACTGCAGTAATACAGGACAGACAAGAAAATGAGAGAAGGAGATGTGCGCCTAAAACTCCCTAGCTGAAAAAGCATCAGGACTATGGGCCCTTGTCAGTGCTAGGCTGACTGGACATGGGGCGAGGAGGGAGCCCCTCTCACCGCTGGAGTCCAGCCAAGTCCTGTTCTCCACAGGCAGCAACCCCAGAACATTCCTGACACCTCTGCTAAGCCAAGGCAACCGCCAAAGGGCCTCATAGATGGGAAACGACCACCTCCCCTCCCACCTGACCTCCTCCTCCCATGCCAGGCTGCTCTGCACCAACATGGGAAGGGGTTACCTTGCTTTGCCCAATGTCAGCAAACACTGAGCTGCTTCCTAAATCACCATCAATATCAGGGTATGGTACTACACCATTAAGATTATAATCATGAGATCACCACTTCACACTAATAATTTGGGAGACCAATCTATTGGTCTTTGCAAATTAGTAGGAAATGAGGAAAGGAAGGAGACATCAACACATCTGTGCAATGCCAGGTTTTGTCTGTCTGCATTCAGCAGGCAGCTCCATGGAGCCACCTCTTCTGTCTCCTGGTTTCTCCCATTACCTGAGAGGACCTTTATACACGGGGCACCTCTGCTGTTTCCCTCTTTTGGGCCACAGCTGCTGAATGCATCAGGGTGACATAAGATCCTCTCTCCATAAACCAGCTTCTCACAAAAACGCTTCTGTGCCATTCAAGAGCAAGCCGGTAGGGGAGTTCACAGGTCCAGCTGATGTCATCGGACCAACAGATCAAGAAAATGATCTCAGCAGCTGTTTTGTAAATAGACGAGGCAGGAAATAGGTGTTAGCAAGGCCAGGGGTTACTCAGAGGAGAGGAAAATGAAAGCGTGGTTGAGTGTTTTTCCATAAATAAAGTGTTGAATATTAAGCAAAGACAATTTTAACAATTTCTGAACTGGCAGCATGAGCTTTGCGGGGGGGGAGGGGGCTATGGGTTTTTTTTGTTTTGTTTTTAAATAAAGCAACTGATCTTGAAATATTGGTCCTCTCCCTTTGCAGTTTTTAAATTAAAAAAAAAAAATTAGAAGATCAGAGGCACAGGTGCATGAATAGACTTTGATGTCTCTGCTGAGGGAGGCTTTTGAAAAACTGCTATAGCACTCAACAGATGGCTGTATTAAAGACAGGCATGTCTAATGCTCTGTTTATATCAGCACTATATTCTGTTTGGTTAAGCTTTCTGTAAAATACTTTATGCAGTTAAAATGCCACTGTGTGCACACAGATACAAAGCCCCAACACCACCCCTGCAGAAGAGTCAGGCACCTGGAAGAGTTGGTGACCACCATCACAAAATCTCTGTTCTGCCCATTTAAGTACAAACAGTATTGGAAGCAGCTCAGGAAAAAGACTTGAGCACTGAACCCAAGTTTCCATTACCCATCAAGTGGACTATTTCCATATACAATTTATTAGAAACGCTGCTCACTGCTTTTAATTCAAAATTTGTGCTGACGCTCGAAGCAGAATGAAGTACTTAGAAAAGGGAGTTTCTTTTACAAATAAAGTATGTTTCAGTCTTAGAATGTTCTAATACCAATGAGAACGAAATGGCCATAGACTTATTTTTACATTTATAGAATACCCACTTTTCATTTCAGCAAGTACCTATGTTAGCAATTTCATCAGTGACATGAATTAATACTTTTGCCAGAAGCCAGTAGCCCAGTTGCCTCAGCTGACCTTTCATATAAAAAGCGCATGCCCAAAAAAGCACCTAAACTGATAGGAATCCTTCTTTTGATCTCAGGTCTTCCGTTTCATAGCAAGTATGGAACAAAAAGCACTGATTCAATTCTAATTTTGCATAAATTATTTCTGATTTAATGCCTAGAAATATAATGGTCTAAATACCTCCAACAGAGTCAGATTACTAGAATATAAACTACATGCCTTTTCTTTCAATCTGCACATTAAACTACACTTAGAAGAAAGTGGAAACTATGCGATGTCATTTTATAAATAAGTAACAAAAGATGCATAGAGCACAATCTAAAGTTTCCATGAATTTTTCACCAAATGCCTTGAAAGTTATCCCATGTGAAATGCCCTCAGACATATGTAACCAGAAACAGAATGACTGGTCAAATTCAGCTGAATAAAACAGACATCCTTGAATGCAACGGAAATAATCTGATCACAGCAGTTCTGACTCTGACCCTTCTCTTTGACTAAAAATACTTCTGTCTAATGTAGCCAAGCATTTATGCATGCAGAAAGACACCACGAGAAGATATCTAAAAAGACATGACTGTTCAAAAGTACAATAGGGAACAAGGCAAGACGTAAACCAGGGATGGTTCTGAGGAGGAGGTAAAAAGAGCAGCAAGACACACTGCAAAATATATGCCTCACACACATTCTCTACATGCAACAAAAGATGTAACAATCATTGTTCAGCTAAATGTTTGATCACCAAAGCGTTTTATCCTGTTACTGCCCCATGCCATCGCTGTGACTTTTGCTAAAATACAGAGTTTTAGCAGGTGCAAGTAAGATTAATTGTAAAGGCACTTTAAACAACTTCTATATTGCTAAAATGATCCTTATGTGGCAGCATATTGAGAGGAGTACAGTGATTGGTGGAAAGCAGTACAGGTCTTGAAAAACTCCAGGCATGAATAAAGCATATTAGTTGCCCATTTCAGGGAAAAAAAGGCAACCATCCATAAACCCAGACATACTTCTAGAGTAAAAAACCCATGTTGAAACCATGGCCAAGTTTCAGCATATTGAAGGCATTTATATAGTTTCAGACTCATTAATGGATTTTATTTTCAACACCCTTCCGAGACAGTTCCCCATTTGTAAAATGAGATACTCCCAAAGGCACAAGCTAGACTGAATGACTTGCCAGAAAGTCATGTAAGAAGGATAGTTTAACAGGAGCTGAACTCCGGCCTCTGGAGGCCCAGACTGCCCACTGGATCATTTCTCCTATTCCTCAGTTAAGGTCCACTTCATCAAGCTGTACACAACCTGTCTTCCTGCAATATCAGAGACATCCAAACACTTTCTTTTTTTTTAAAACAACCTTAATGGGTACTTATCTAGGAGGCAATTTCTTTCCTTTTCCATTCAGTTAATACTCATCAGTAAAAACAAAAAAAATGGTTAAATATTTCTCCTCAGCACTTCCAAAGTGTCACAATTCTTGGGCAATGCTGCAGTAATGCAAAATTCAATCAAACTATGCAGAAGTTTGTGAAAATAGTTGTTTTTCCTCAAGGTTTGCTTTTTGCAAGCTTTCAACGCCTAAGCACTCTTCTGGAAAACTAAGTCCTAAGCTCATCTAGAAGCTCACCATTTTCCTCCTGCCAGGTGCAAGACCATGGTTCCCAACCTCAAAAATATGAAACTCAGACAGAATACTCTTGTACTATGGTTTTACTAAGTAAAACCACACACTCTCTCTAATCCTATACAAATGAGGAAAATTAGAATGTGCTATACAATTAATTGGAGTGCACTGATGCTTCATATTTGGATGCAAAGAAGATTTTACTTTCTTGACCACTGAATCGTTCCATCAACATTTGGGGGTGCTTTTTTCATTCTAGCTGATAGCACCAGCACAGAGATTCTACATGCCTTACAGAGCAAACTAAGACCTGTTGTTAGCAAGCGATAAGCCACTACCTTTCGAGGCTCAGTGCTCCATTACCATAGGTTTTGATCATAACAGAGTTCATCAGCCACCTGTTTTCCAATACGAGAACATCACCTAAGATTGGGTGCACTGTACTCATTTAAATGCCAAACTTGTCTCTTGAGAGATATTTAAGTATAGTCATTGACATAAATCTCAGATCTAAAATAAGCAATGACTAGACAAATGACGTTTTCCATAACTGAACACCTTAACCACAAAAAGGTTGAGTAAGTTTTACTCTGATGTTCCTCAGTGAGGCAGTATGTGAAATACAGCAAAATATCTTCAACTACAAAGATATTTAGGATTTTGGCATCAGCATGAACCTAAGTGGACTTTATAAGCAACAGAAATAGAAAGAACTAAACCATAAAACCTGCTTTGCACCTCTTGTTGTAATGTCCTAGGATTATCTGATATTTGGATAGCTTAAAGCACAAACCTCCCAGCACATGATTTGTCACTGCAGATTCTTATTTGAATCATGTAGGACTTGAGAAGTCGGTACATATTAACCCTAATGGAGCACAGCACAGCAAAAAGTTTCTCTTTTAATACATAACTTCTCTGAAAAGAGGAGGGAAGAGATTATGTGTTTAAAGAACTGATATCTTCAAAGGTGGGGGGAAGGAGGAGGTGTTACATGTGCTCTTTTGAGGGGCATTTACTTCTCCAATTTTGATAAAATATTATATTAATGAAAATCCATACAAAAATCAGAACAGTTGTAATCTACTAAAGAATGACTGAAGACAGAGTCTGTGCTGGTCTTTTGTTCTTTACCCAAAAGATTTTTCTGCTTCAATCTAAATACATAATAGAGTACCTATTTTAACTTACTTAATAGAAAACAAAACACTAATAGTGACACTTTTCAATAAAGTCTAATTGACTGCAGTCCAAGTAACTTAAAAACTTTCAAAACCACACCATCGTACTGGAACAGAAGCTAATGTTTGACCAAAACATCAACTAGAATAAGATTAAATTTGCAAACTTCCCCCAGCATTCACACCTGAATCCACAGCAAGGTCACCTAAAATGGATAGCTTTGTAACAGGCTCCATAAGATCTGCAAAATAGCTGAGAAAATTTTATTTAATAATATTATCTGGAAATTAACAGATTTGTCATGTTACATCATTAATTACATGATGTAAACTTGACTTTTACAGGAATTACCCAGAAAACACATTGAGAAAACTTCCCTAGAATATGTTTGCCTCCATGATGCTTCCCCCCAACAGATTCTTGGTGTTCTGGCCAGAGAAAGCAGGTCCCTTTCAGAGCCAGTGCACTGCCACAAAGTTCACAAATCTGCCTTTCATTATGAATGTTACATATTTGATTATTATAATTACAGAGAAACCTAACACAGCTTGCCACATTGTAACTGACCACAACGATATACATAAAAGTTAAGAAATTGTGGCCACAGGGGATTTTATCATTTATTTACTCATACTCAAAAGTCAACAAAAAGACATCAAACATCTTGCATGACCTACAGAAAAGATCAAACACTTTCCAGTGCCAGACACATGCACAGACATAATACAGAACAGAAGCAGGAGGGGAAAAAAAAGATTCCGCTGAAATAACCAGAGTTTTTAGAAATCAATTCTAAAACAAGAATCCTTCCATTTCTCAGTATAGCATATAACAATATTTAATTGCAGTGTACTGAATGACACGTCACAACTTTGATACTCCACAATACTGCGCCTAAGGCATTCCAGGCACCAACGGAGGAACATTTTTGAATGCACAGTGACACACAAATGCACGTGTGTTTGTGCACAACCATGCACATCTGCATGCTCAGAAGTCACATACTCATTTTGTGTTTTATAAGAAAGAACAACTTTTATGGACAACTCTGCTGGGACTAAGGTGTTCCTGGTTCATTTTCTTGTAGAGTCCAGAAAGTCAGCTTGGACAGATGGCTACATTTACATGCAACAAGACAGCAAAGCAATCCAAATGGCCGCAAAAGGCATCAAAGCAGCATGACGACAGAAGGGTCACTGCATGAAATCAAGCTTCTGCCTCCCTGATCTGAAGGGAGGAAGAGATTACCTTCACTTTCTTGAAAGCTTCAGGTGGTGAGAGTACGTATGGCACAACGTATTAACTATTATTAAGATGTTTAACAGTTACATGTCCAAACTGGCTATGGTTTTTTACAATCACTTAAAATTAGAATTAATGAGAGAGAGAAATAAATCAATGAGAGAAATTTCTTATGAGCGGAAGAAGAAGTCAATAACCTTGAGACACGAGGCTGCCTAGAACAACCATTCAGGATATTCTGTGCTTGAGCAGTCAATGGAGACTCATACCAGTATCAGGGTCTCAGGGATGCTGTTTTGTTGGTTTCTTTAAGCCGGTACTGTTATTCTGACGATGTCAATGTCTTTTATTACTCAATCTTACGAAGGCAGGGGCACAAGCCAAAGTTAAGATAGCATATTTTCACAGTACTATAACTGTATCCACACTAGAAACAGAGGTTGCATTACTTTAGCAATAGTAATGAAGATAATAGTACCAAGGACCTATACAAGCCCAGATACAAAACGAGGTATAATGCATAAGAGCTGGGTTTGGCTGAACAACGATCAACGACTACTTGAGGGAAAGGACAGTAGAACCCCCTACAAAACAGAAGTCTGCATAAAACCATTCACTTGAAACATCTGCTAAATGTATTTCAGGAAAGAAAAGAAACTCTTCAGAGCACAATCACTTTCCCAAGCAGATGGTTATTTGATTTAAGAATAAGAGAATTGCATCATGTGGTAAGATCTGACCTGTAATTTCATCACAAAGCTTTTCAAAATCTATTCTTTAATGCATTAGTGCAGTGGCACTCTCCAAACCATGGGGAAAAAATTAGCTGCAATAAAATATTTAAAACACATTTATCGTCTTGTCTTATGGACATTTTTTAATGTTGTGCTACAGAACTGCAACCAGAAGAGAGGGGGTTACCTACACACCTCGGAATAAAATGTTGAACAGAGAATACGGACTGCAGGCACATCATAATTAGCCAGCTAATGAATGTTAAAAACTGATTAATGCTGTCTAATTATTTTACTGCAGTACAATTTCAGATCATCACCTCGTGATATGCATAAGCCAAACTGATAGATGGCACATTTGTTCAGTCTCAGGAATCACTCAAATGTGATGATTTGACTGCACAGATAGTTAGAGTTTCTCCTAAATTGCAATAATATTTCCTCTGAGTAGACATCTCTGCAATACTTTGGACAATCATGAAAATAGGTATCTGCGTAACAGTAAGTACATGGATAAGTAGAGGACCTTAGGATTGACTGGTACTTTTCCTGGTCATATACAACAGCTTTGGTGCACTGTATGTATTTTTTTCCTTATTTACTTAAGTAATTTCTATATTTCCTTACTTCCCTTAAGCGAGATTTACTGTGTGATGTCTTACAGATTAAGATATCAGAGCAACACTACCCATTTCCTGTAAAGCATATGCTATTTTTCTTCTCTTTATGGTTCAAAATGCTCCTTTCTTGTACTCTCCTCCTGCCAGGTATGCTCTGGGAAACTCAAGACAGAGTATAGTAGGAAATATCTATATAGCATCACCATACCAAGAATAAAGGAAATAGCTGTGCTGATTTTTAGTCCTCAAAAATCAGAGAGACTAACAACTGAAAGATCTAAGACTGAAGCGGCATAAAGTCAAATCCTTCCCAAATGAGGTAAAATAAATCTCCAAAGGCAGGATATAAATAAGTGCTAGCAACTGGTGCTACTTAGATGATGTGAAGTTGCCCTTCAGTTTCTCATTTGTTAATCCTATTCTAGTCCTTGGTAAAAAAGAAAGATTCTGGAACTTGCCTACTAAGCAGCTGTATTTTAAAACAGAAGTTAGAAATATCGATGACACCCTGGTTTCCGTAAAGATCTTGACTGCCTCGGAGGGAATATCTTCCCAGACCAACTATTAGAAAATAAATACACCTCACACAAAACCTCAGCGCAAACCGGGCAAGCACTTCAGCATTTATCTCAGACCCTTCCCTCAAGAGGCTCACATTTTCAGTCTTTAAACACTACTGTGCAACACCTTTCCCTAACTTTCAAAAGAGGTCCCGCTACAATCATCAATTAGCTAGTTAGAAGAAAGCAGCAGGGAGCTGAATCGACTTTGGTTCAGTTGTAAGTAAAGCTGTGCTGGCTTTGTTCCAGTTAGGAACAAAACTAACATCTAGTACAGGTTTTGTTCCAATTTAAAAAAATAAATTAGAACAACAACTACTGTTAATGAGTTTGAGTTCATTTCAGCTGCCTGGGAAGAAAGGTGAAAGGTTTTCTTATCTGAAAAGCAACCACATTAAATGTTCTCTCCATTTGTATTCATGATCACGATAGAAATTAATCCTCCATTATGAGGGAAACAGCTTGATTCAATATGTTGCAAATGGACAAACTGTACTTCGATGACACTCGCTGGAACTTTTAAGTAGTTTGTTTATGTTTGACACCAACATCAGCGCAAGCCAGAGTTCATCAGCAGAGGGAAGAAAAACTCCTATCGGTAAATTCTTACTCTTCTATTTTGCCAATTTAATTTAGATATGAATGAGATTCCTTCCTCCTCCCCTCCCCCTCAAAATGCCTGAAACTACAGAACATGCAATTAAGATAGCCCTGGAAGTGTGCCCAGAAGCGTCTTTGAACTCAGCAACTGGCTATGAATTACTAACCTCTTTCCCCCAAGTTTCTTCAAAACGAACAGTATCTGATTTTAGGAAACATCTCTAGAAGCTATTAAGATTTGCCTGAAAATTCGCCAGGAACTAGGCTGCTCCTCTTTCTGTGCAAAACTGTTTTTTTTTAAGATGGCAGATTCCCTGTCTTACTTTGCAGTCTATCTTAGTAAACTCGTCATGAAGTTTTAGCTGACAAGCAACTTGCCAGCACTGTTGAACACCACTGACTCAAGTTTTCAAGTCTCACCTTGGCACCCAAGGCCATAGGAGAACATCCCAGGGCTAAACTCAAACTACCCAGATGCCAAGCTGCTCTAGTGCCAAAGAAAAGTAGCTCTATGCACTACCAGAAAGCAAGAAACAAAGAACACTACTTCAGGTAGGCAGAACTTAAGAAAGCCAATGAAATAACACAGGGACTGGAATACCTTCAATTCAAAAACACAAGTGAATGAGAGGAAGAAAAGGACCTAGGAAAGACAGACAATGATGGGAACGTACAGAGAAAAACCTACATATATGGCTCAGAAATGGCATAAAGTTGTCACAAGCAAACAAAAGGAAGTAAAATAGTATTTCAAGACGAAGCTATGCTAAAATTACTCTTAAAATGCTAAATTTATTTTGGAAACAGAGCCATATTCTACTTCTTTCTTAAATCTTAGAATGCTTCTCATTACTATTTCAGTTGTCCTGCTATGCCAAAAGACAGGGTGGGTTTTTGCCCCCTAACATAAGGGCTAAACTTTTTAAAAGTAGTAAAGAAGTTTAAAGTTTTTAAATCAAGACACCAAACCCATGATAACTTAAGAGGCTTTATTATTGCTGGAAATTGCAAGCTTGTAGTTTTTTTAAATACCATGTCTCTGTTTAAATATCCTTATAATTGATCACTTTTAGTAACTTTAATCACATTTTTAAAAATGTACTTCCTACTTTTGCATTCAGGTTCACCATATATACGCCTCTATTTAAAGGAAACAAACTAGAAATACAAGCAAAAAGGGAATAGCCAGCTTATAGAATTATCTAAATCTGGTTATAGAAAGGGAAGGAGATTGCAAAAATAACACAAAAATCTTTATTTCCTAGTTCAAAAATAAAAATTCTTCAGCAAGTGCCAAGATGAAAGCATGAATACACAAGCTTCGAGAATTACAAATAAACGTTCTTCTTGGGGGTTATGAAGATGGAAGGAAAAGGTATGTTCTACACAAATATTCTCTATGTCCTTTCACATATGTATCTGTAACTTGAGCTGCTTTACACAAACACTGACGTTACAATAAACAAGCATTGCATGATACACAAATCACAATAGTAAAACAGAATTGGCATCGAGTATTTAAACAAAAGTATCCTTCCTGGAAATAGCTCTCCTACGTACAGCCTGCCAAGAATTGCATCAATTCTGAGACTTTGTTCAAGAAGTTAAGTTTTAAAGAAATTTGAAAGAAGAAAGAAAACAGAACTAAGAAAATAAAATATCAGTTATTTACTTCAGTGTCTCTGCTTTCCTTTTTTTTTTTTGTTTTTTGAATCTTTTAAAATGTTTATTTAAGAATGAAAGACTTCATTCTGCCTTCACACTACGTGACACACACAACTACAAGCAGTATTTACAGAGAGCGGCTGCCGAGCGGATACGTTAATCCTTTTCTATACTGAGCACACACACACAGAGGACACACAGAATGGTGCCTTTTCTGCATCCAAGGCTCCTGACTTCCCTACTGGGGTTTTAAGTAAGGATGTCAACAGACTAGGAACTGGAAGCAGCTTTCAAGTCTCAGTCCAATATCTAAATAGCAAGATCATACTGTCTTCTAAAGGAAAAGGTCATTTCAAAAATCTTGTATTAGATAAACATTTTGCCACTAAATGTGGCAGCTTCAATCACATAAAGTTATTCGTATTACATATGTTCAATCATTCAATCCATGAAAAAAATTGAAATGTAGCATCAAAACATGTGATTAATTTTTTTTTTTTTAGTTTCTTGAACCATATCACAGAATTGGCAAAAAACCTCAAAAAAATGAGAGAAAATACAGTCCCCAATTCTATCTTACGTGCCTTTTTACAAAATTGTCAGAGGAACCTGCATTTTTACTGCCAGAAGAAACCATCATTGGAACATTCTCTCTCTTTGGTTGTTCTTTTTTTTTTTTTTCCTTTAAAAAGTACTACAATAAGATCTTTAGATACCATTTAATAGTGTTGGTGTTTTTTAACATAGTTTTTGTCTTGCTCTGATGATGTTTTATCCTCTGTTTAATCATCAGATTAGAAAGATTAATGAAGCTAATTCTTTTAACAAAATGGCTATCCTGAGGGCTACAATTATCTGTGATTCACTTGGACTTCCTCTGCAGCTTTAGCCATAACAAACCCAGGGCAACTCCAGGACTCCTTGGATCCCAGCTACAAAACACTTTGCTAAAAGAAAAACAAAATAGAAAACTGCTATATGTCCATGCTAGGCATGTTTAAATGCAAAAAGGAAAACCAAGTAAAATAAAATTTAGTAGCTCGACACAGACTGCCAGGCAACCTATAGTCCATGGAACGGGCAGAGCAGAACGTAACATCTTGAATACAGCGATTACAGAAAAGGAAATGGTAAAAATAGCCACTACTATTATTACTGTTCCTGAAAAGTTAGACGGCAGAGTCCACCAGCCCAAAGTGGCACACCAGAAATAGATACATCTTCAAAACTCCCTACAAACAAATGTATTGTGCATTAACTAACATATTTCTTTGGCATTTATTTTCATTTACTGCAGTGTTTTAAACTGAATCATCTGTTAGACATGAGTTTACTAGGTAAGCCTTTTTAAAATCTCACTCTTTCAGACACCCATGCAAGCTTTCCGGTATTTCCTGGATTTTAAAAAAAAAATCAACAAAACTTCCCCCTGACACTTAACCTGTCGTGTATTGCAGTGATTTGGTTGATCCTCTTTCAGCCCATGACGAAACAGAAAGTGCAGAGTCATTTACAAGTGCATTTGATTTTGTTCTTTGAAAAAACTGATTAGATATTAAAATTTAGTTTGGAATGTATAAGAACCATCCAGTTCAGGGAATGGAGGGAGCAGCATGCTGCCTACTTTTCTGTCAAGCCAAGTAAGAAGAGGAAAGCCAACACCCGCCTCCCACAAAATGCTTTCAGTCTGTTCTGAAAATGCCTAGGGATGAAGGATCTGTTACCTCCCTTGCTAACCCAGTCTCGTTAGTTCATCACTTTTAATGTGGAAAGAAATACGTGCTTTGCTGTTCATTTTAACCTATCTGGATAGCCCTCACTTCTTGTTTTATCCTTCTTAGATTAAAAAGCCCTGTATTTTGTATATGGTACTCTATTTTTTAAATGGTACTTTACATACCTAAATTAGGCAACCTCTCATTGTTCCTTTATTTAAGGAAAAACAGTGAGCTCAGAGTTTCTCCCTATAAAGAATTTTCTCCAAAATTTGAATGCTTTCAGAAATCCTACTGTGAGTTCTGCTATTGAGCTGCTGCGTTACCCTGGGCAATAAACTTAATTCACCCTCCATGTGCCTATTTCAGTTCCTATAACTAGTCTTGTTTAGAGTTCAAATTCTCAAGAGTTCAGACACTCACACACACATTCATGCAATTAGACCCTGATCTCTTTACCACTGTCTACACTGGAGTTCATGGGTTCAAGGCATGCTGCCACATTAATAGCTTTATTTGAACTGTTAAATTGCCTGGGAGTAATCAGTCATTTTTTGTAGCCTATTGATAAACCTACACATACTTCTGCTGTGGTGCACTTATAATTTCTCAAAAGCAAGGAAACTTATCAATTGACTTACAGAAAAACCTCCATTTGGGGTTTACAGCATGAGGCTTGCTGTAAAGCAAGCTGCAAACCTATCCATTCAGTAAACTTTTTGTCTCTATTTCCAAACAGTTTTTAAAATGTTGACCACCCATAATCCTCCTATGTGCAGCCTACAGAAGAAGGAGGAATAATTTCACACCAGGGGGAAGTGTCATGAAAAAAAATCTGTCATCTGTAAGGAGCGTGGAGGCAGGCGGGATCAGGAATGAAGGATCTAAGTTTTGGATACCCTTGTTCTTCATTCCTCCATCTCTAGTTGGTCTACAATTTCCATAAGTGCTATCCCACACAGCTTGCAAAAATCTCTCTGCCTTGGACAGCCCTATAATCAAAACTTAGTCCATCAAGGTCTCTTTCAAAACTCTCTCTTCAGCCTTACCTGAAAAAACTTAATCTTAAAAGGTGATCTGAAATGGGAACTATGTAATTAATTTTTTTGCCAAAACTGTAGAAATCTTTCCCAAAGATCTGCCTGACCAGCTCGCGAGACTTCAAGGACAGAAGTTTGATTTTTTTGGGTTTTTTTTTTGTTTGCCTTTTTTTTTTCTTCTGGAAATGCAGTGTTTTTTTCCTTACTAGTAATAAAGATGAAAATAATTCATGCACAAGTATGACCTTGTTAACTGTCCAGGCAACCCCCCTTTAAGTAAGGCTCTCTGGGGAGTCCTATAGATCTCCATGATGCCTGTGTAATACTGCACAGTGAGAGTTTTGGACTGTTTCCATTTCTGATTTTCTGACCATATCCAATCTGCTGCTTGTGGCTAAGTCAAGTATGTTGCATTTTAGCTTTTCCCAGGAGTCCAAACAGTTTCTTTTTTGGATTGTTTCACATTTCATCCTCTGCAAAGCAGCAGCCTTTAAAAAATGCTTTAAATTTATACCATCAAGAAATCTCCCCCCCAGCCTTCCCCACCAAGGAAGAAGGATCCCACTCTAAAAATTCGACGTACATGTGTGCGTGCTACTAAAGTTCCTAACTATTGAAGATAAAGAGGCAGCAGGACGCAGTAAAGATAAAAGGATAAAAAATGTTAGCATTCTCAGGATCTGGTTCAAATAGCAATTGGTATTCAGCCACGGAGAGGTGACTAATTCTGGGCAATTTGGTCATTTTTCTTCTACTGTCCTTAAAAAAAAAAAATAATCATGCAACTTTGGAATTGTGTGTTCAGAATTGAAGTTTTGAATTTAGGTGACTATGCCATCGAGGAAGAGAAACTGAAAGCTACTCAAACATTCCCTCTGCAGGCAGCAGATCCTTCCAAGAGCTTTGAGACACTATATGAGGGTGAAGCTGAAAGAAGTTTTCAGAAAACATGGCAGCAGCAGTTGGCTTGCTTGGCTGCAGTCTGGAAGTGACAACTGAATCAATCTTTAGAAATAAAAGCAGCTGAACTCCAAAGGTAACGAGCTAGCCCAAACCTACCTGTCTGCAAAACCTCCTACTGACTGTAGTTTGTATTAGACTGGCGTCAGTGACCCTGGGTCTTTTGCACAGATGGCTCTAGCAAACCCATGTTCAAAGAGCATCCCAACAGTGTGTGGGCTTGATCATCCAAAGGTTTTAAACAGGAAAAAAACCAGCCCCAAACCATCAGACCTCAAGGCTCCATGTTTACTGGAAACATATTTGGGGAGAGACAGAATGAAGTTACTGGCACAATTATTTTGCTTCTCTCCCCTAAATCACCTCCCTCTCATGACCACCTCTACTCCCAGAGAACAGTTCCACCAAAACAGATGCAGCCAGAGAAAACAGAATAAAAGACTGACGTACTCCAGAACAGGGCATTTCGTCTCCAAGAAATCAAACGCACGTAAGAGCAAAATCATCTATTTATCTCAAATTTACTCTCCATGAAAATATCCTGTACTGCAGTAGTGGTTATGAGCACGTCCATGCTTTTCTTCTGTCTTATTCCATTATTTGTGGTGCATGATTTTACTACGTGTCACTAAATGGATGACACAAAAAATGAAGATACCCATGCAATCATAGTCAGGGATACTTTTATCCCTCAATTGTATTACAAACCACTTGGAGTCACCTCTGAAAAGCAGCATCAGAAGAATACAGAGTAGGTTTCAAAAGAGGAGAACTTCAACAAGAATGCTGAATAAAGTCCTATCTTAAGCTCTAGCACAGAATCTTTAATACCACTCCAATGCTGTGAGGCTCAGAGCTGTCAGGGGACAGAAAAAAAAAAGCCTTTTCCTTTTAAATGTTATTAATTATATCAAACTCAAAAAGGAAGGTCTCAGTGGACCTGTATCAGAGTATGGCATTCCAAACCTAAGGTTTAATTAAGTCTCTTACTCATTCTATAGCTGTATGCATCATATAAATGCTAACAATAACCTTGAAACTAACAATGAAATTACATGCCAAGACAAACTTTGCAGAGCAGATTAAAAGTGGAGATTCATACTTGTTACTTGATGAAAACAAGATACTGAGCAGAGATATAAANTAGCTTATATTTCATACTTTTAAAACAGTATACACAAATGTCATTTTTTTCTTTCTTAACTGTGAGGAGTTAGACAAATATAAATAAAACTCCCACATAGAACACCCTTCAGAAATCACGCCCCATGCGGAAAACACCACTACCCTACAGGACGCTAAGGACTGATAAACGAGAAAACAACCATTCAAAAGTGTGTGAGCAGTATTATTCTCCTTCCCTGTTATTTTTAGGTTTTCTCCCTTCATTCTTCTTAGAAATGCTTGTGAAAGGGGTAAAAAACTAATCCTTAACTTTTATATGCACGATACGCAGCTTTTGCACACTCAATCACATCAACTGTAGCAGAGTGTTACTAAATCAGTATTGGACCTTGAGTGTACTCCAAGATGTTCAGAGACCTCTGGGAGCATCCGATACTGTTGCTCCTACTGAATAAATGTTGTTATCTGATGTCTTTGCAGCCTGAATGCAGGACAGAAAAGACTTCTCATGAAGTTGTATTATTCTCATAACACAAATTCAAATTCATGGAGAACAGAGGATGAGCTAATGAAAATAAGGAACACAGATGGAAAACACTACTAATCCCTAACACTTCAAAGAGCAGGGGAATATGGAACACCATGCATAAGCCAAGCTCTTATTCCCAATACGCAAAATTGTTGAATCCGAGAGGCCTACAGAGATTTGCTTATTCTCTCCTCTTTGCAACTTCAGCTGTGCCACATTTATAAGCTGTTGCAATCTCCAATACTATTGTAAGAGTAATTCTAAATTTTGGATTCCAAGCAAATAAAAACATTACATCCATTAAGCCTCTCATTTAAGAGCTCAGTCTTTATGTACCTACTAAAAACATATTAGAAAAGAATAAAGATGCAAATCTGCTTGATCCTCATTTGGCAGAAGTAGGACTAATAAACTGGCACCACAGCCTCTGTGCCCACTGCATTCCTTTGTTTCTCAAGTTTCAGATAAGCAAAGAATTTTGCACTGCTGTGTTACAAACCAGAAGATACAAGGAAGATTTCAAGAATATTTTTTTTTTTTTTATATTATTATTGAACAGACATAAGACAGGCACCTGGAAAATAAATGAAATAAATAATATAAAGAAATGCTTGCCTTCCCTCAGGAGAAAGCTGTCGAGGCGTCTCCTATTACATGAAAAGAACACTCTGCAAACTTTTATAGGAACTACATGATTTGATCCTTTCTAGACAAAGCTGGTTACATTTCCTGGCCCACCAAAATAGAGCCTGGTATACATGAAGTCTTTGATTTATACACCTGGAGCTGAGAATGCTCCCTTTACAAGAAGCCTGTTTTCCCCTTGGTTGCATGTTCTCCCTTGATGAATTGCAAAGGAATTACCTATTGCTTTGGAGAACATCTGTTATTGCTCCATCTCTCAGAATCACACACGCACCTATTTCTAGTTGCCATGTACATGAGAGTTTTGAAACTTCTTCTCTGTTCAGAGCATATGTTCAGAAGAAAAAAGGAAATCTTCCAAATTTTATAATCATGCTTTGTCTTTGATATCGCTATAAACTGTCTACAGAGAGAAAGAACAAAATTACTTCTGGAACTATCATGGTAAATAACAACAATCTGAAAGTGATACATATACGAAAGAGAAAAAACCCTAATTTGGGAATACAGTGATCTCATAGCATCTTACATCACATATTAATTAATCTGAACTTGAGCACAAATGCAATTGCTGAATTAGTTCTTGCTCCTTTCACACCAACAGAGCAATTTCATGTGTCAATGCTACTTTCTGAGGCCTAGCAATCATTTACAAAAAAAAAGAAAAAGTGCACAAGAAGTGGACTTTATAAAGAAAAGACTTCTTAATAAAGAAATCAACTCGACTTATTTAGGCAACCAAGTTTTTTAAACATCTGACATGCTCCTTTATCACAGACGCACTCACTAACTCCTCTCAGTGTTATTTAAAAAGTAAACACGTGTTTGGGTTTCTTTCCCCACAGTACACAATAGTAAATTTCGTCTTTACTATCTATACATTAGTCATCTGAAAAAATCCCAAATTGTTCAAAGAAATTTATGTTGCTCACAGTAAAAAGAAAAGCAAAGTAGGAGTATAAGAGATATGCTACACAGTTCAAGCAGGCAACAAAACCCTCCCTCCTATCACCTCTGCCCCTAAAACACAGATCCTCATGTGAGATTTGACACTAGCCAAAGAGTCATCGAGGCAGAAAATTTGAAGATTGTTCCAAGTGACAAGAGCTGCAAGAAACACATGATATG
Source organism: Nycticryphes semicollaris (assembly GCA_013400055.1). Classification (NCBI taxonomy): domain Eukaryota; kingdom Metazoa; phylum Chordata; class Aves; order Charadriiformes; family Rostratulidae; genus Nycticryphes; species Nycticryphes semicollaris. The sequence continues at coordinate 493,318 of VXBJ01007454.1, read as the reverse complement.
TCACTCACTGTTAAAGACCCAAACTTCATTTAAGGCCACAATACCAGAAGACAACAGCTAACATGCTACTTTTGCAGCCCTTCAACTACTAGCATGCTTGAAGAAAGAAAAGTACAAAAGTTGTCATTCATAAGCATCTACCTACCAGCTCATTTATCTTCATTGGGACAACTTTCACTTGAAATTAACTAAGGCTAGGTTTTCACAACACACCTCAAGGATTCAAGTGTTCAAAATCCCTTGTCTCCAAATCCTCACCACACTTTTAAAAATAACAAAAAGCAATAAATCAACCCTAAAGAGCACCCAGTATCAGGGCCAGGAATATTGACCTTGTCCTAAACTGAATCAGGTTCTTGCAGTATCAAGTCCAACTCTTCTGACAACAGTCATTTCAGCTCAGTAGAGTGGCTCTGGCAAAACATTACAAGACAATGCAGGCTCTCTCAACACGAGTAATGAATTATTTCTGCAGCAGTAACGTTGAAGGGTGTCTGTGAGAACTTTTAGCTCATGCAGTAGCTCCAGGATAAAACACCCACCTCCTGTTCTGGGGAACTTCAAGGAATAACAACCAGTTCAGTATTTCAAGTAAACACTTTTGTTCCTTTCCTTGGACACCGTTCACTGGTTTCAGTTGCTTTGTCTCCTTGGGTTTTTAGTATAAGGATTTATTAAGTCTCAGGAATGAATTAGTGTAATTTGGTTTTAGACGCAGTATGATAAAACATACAGGAAACCTAGTGGGAGAAAACCTGCAGAATATGTAGTTTTTCTTAAAAGGAAACAGGAGAAATTACAATACACTGTTAACCAGGAAGCTGAAAGGTACCTGAACCAGCATACAAAATACAGGGATTTTTCCCTATTCTCTTTTGAAGACCAAATTTGTAGCATATTAAACTGCAGATTGATTTTATTACTTACATGCTTAATGTGAATTGCTTTTATCCACTGGTACTGCTTCATCATCACGCAAACTAGCCCAAGCCTGTTAAAACTGTAAAACTAAAATGGCCTGTCATTTCAGCTCATAACGTTATATTCAGCAACACTTTTAAACTCGCTATCAGAATTTCCTGACTTGAACGATACCTGAAACCTGCAGACGACAGCAGAAACGCTGAGAATAGACCTACGTGCCTGAGAGCGTACGTAAAGCAAGCATTTCCCTGTAACTTCCCAGCCCCTGCATACCATCTGTGCTATGTGCGTGCATGCTGTACACGTGCACACACACATGCACAGAGAACATGCTGGGGGTCTCTCCTCCCCACTCTCACATTCACAACAATTGCTTTTCTGATGGTAGGAAGAGTTTCTTCAACAAGAGTCTTTCCGCCAGAGTGGAGCTACATCTGGCCTGGTTTTAGTCTCTCTTACACTGGGAGGACTGAGGTGTAATCTCAGGCAAACTAGAAAAAGTACATATTTAAACCAGTGTGAACTGAGCTGAAGTTGGCATGAATACACTTAGCAGCACATGGATGTAGGAACAGACATATATCCCAGATTTCTCACTCTCACCAGAACCCATTAAGGGCCATTACTATTAAGTGGGCTTATCCATCTCTACAGCCTCCAGAGGCACTCCAACCTGCAGCAGAATTAAAAAGCATTTTGCTCAATTTTTATCTCTCAAGTACAGGAGTATTTCCAAACCTACTGTGACAGTTTCTTAAAGACTCCCTGCTTGAAAAAAACAACATATGCACTATGCAAACTATACATGTGCCCTGGAAAATAACTGTCTATATTTATTCAATTTTGTGAATAAGCATTAACATGAGCCATTTGACAATAAGCCTACTAACCAAAGAAGCCCTCACACTCTTACAGTTTGCTCTGTGTCCAAATATGAGACTCCAGAGTGCTGTCAAGAGTTTAATTTTAAAATCTTAATTCAAATTATGTTTTCACTATACTTTAGTACTAAATTATGGAACAACAGTTACGAGCCAATCAAAAACCCATTTGCATGTTATCAACAGAACAGTATTTTCTAAAAACTAAAGGAAATCTTTCATGGTTCTAATATTTTTTTATAAATCCTAATCTATCATGATGATGTAGGATAAAGGATATTTGGAGCATATATAAGCTTTTGAAGAATGGTTAAATTACATTGAATTAGAACTCCATCGTGATTATAAATCCTTATGTATCTGTTATGTCCCAGGCCAATAAATAACGGGAAGTGCTAAGGAAGGAGGAAGAAAAAAACCAAACAAACCACAAACAAAAACCAGCCTAGAAAAAACTTCCAACTTGTATGAGCCCCATAAGCTTCCCTGACTTCCTTCACTACAGTTGATCCACAATATTAGTCAAAGAGATGAAATGCTGATCCAGTCTATTCCCAATGATGCAATGCTGCTATGACAAACATAATTTTCAAGACCCTTTTTTTCATTTGCCAGACAATCTTTGCACCACAATGGCTTAGTGTTATGTCCTTCATCCTTTCAGTCACATGGATCTTTGATGGAGGGTTTTCCCAACTTCTCTGGATGACAAAGGGTTAAAAGAGGTTTTAAGAGCAGTTGGCTGATTTCATGATGTTCTCCAGCAGTTTGAACAAACAGGAAGCCCGGAAATGAGTGATAATTGTTAAATAAGAGCTCTTAAAACACCTGCTTAGCTCTAACTGCTAACTATTAATCCATTATAGCAAGTTAAAAACAAAATCCCCCAGAGAGATTTCCACCTGCTTTCCACATCTATTTTCTTAATTTATACAATGAGACATTCAGAAACACCCAGTGGATCTGGAAGTACGACCGCCTCCAAAAGCAAGCACAACCTGCAAGGCTGGTGCACTCCAACACCCTCCCAAAACCACATGGGCCCTCACATCCCATTGTTGCTCACAGAAATGGGCATTTTTAAGTCAACTTGGTGTTTCTGAAGTTTCCACCCAAAGATTTTTCCAATCGTGACTGTCTGCACTTCTCTTCTGGGCAGAATTTGTATGGCCATTCATCCTACACAGCAAGGAAGTGGTTTTGCAGGAGTTGGCCATTTTGTAAGTCAATTAAGAGAGAAGGAAGGGATTTTCAGGTCCAAGCTGGAAAGGCGTGGACCTTCCCTGCCATTAAACTTAGTAGAAAGGCTTTTTGCATTGTTAAGGTCAGGAATACAGGCAGACTCACAATCGTTTAGTTAGGTTTTTAAACGACACAAGATATAAGCAAAACAAAAAGCCTACCAAAACCCAGGCAAAATGCCCTGATAGAAAAAAGCAGTTATTAATACAGTATGATTTCTTTGGATAAAGGAGTACAAGCATCAAACAAAAATCATAGCTCTTTGGACTGGTGCTGTGAGTGTTACCTCTATTATAACTGCCCTCTTGCTAGGGTAGTGCGTTTTCTGGGAGGGTTATTGGTGACCACTGATAACTGTCCTGCCTTTCATGCAAGTACTTTGTATTCCATTAACACCAGTGTGCTTGAAAGAGAAGGAAAACTCTTTATGATTTACACATCTGTATGTATCTTGTTTCCTTAAATATCCTTAACAAACGAGTTCTGAGGATTAAGAAGAAAATTGTCTCCCCAGATTTTCAATAAATAAAATAACTACAAACACTGCTAAGGGAAAAGAAGGCAATTCAGCCACTTTAAAGAATATTTGCAATTTTGTTGTCAAAAATTGTCTAACTTGTAATGGACGGTCTCTCCATACACAAGAGATTGTTTTCTCCAAGCAAAAGTCGGATTTATTTGCAACTATATTTGTTTCCAATGAAAAAGGGTTAGAAATTAATTTCCTTTCTTTCCTGACAAACATGCAAAGCTACAGAAAGACAAAACAGCACAGAAATCAGCAGATGGTTCTAAAAAAACATAAGCAGCTCATGAGACTTGATCACCAGTAACTTGTGCTTCTAAATCACCTTGGTAACTATGAGAGTTCAAATTGCTATGCACTGCCACTTGCTATGAAAATTAATTATTTACAACACTTCTGGTTAAGTTTATAGTTGCATGCCTGTCGTTTTCTAAAAGCTTATAAACTGATAACTTTTCAATAACTCAACACGACTCAATATCTGATTTAAAGACTAGAACTTGCAGTAGATGCATGTTTGAGAAGAAATTCAAGTATGTTGCCACAGCAGCTTGGAAACATTTTATTAAACAATTAAACAATCCCATCCAAAAGCCCGCTAGCCCTGTCAAAGGTCAACAGGTCCAAGAAGACCTACCCTTCTGAGAAACAAAATATCCACTGAAATCAGCCTTAGTTTTAATTTCATACACTTTGTCCAACACAAAGTAAACAGGAAAATGACAATAAAAATTACAGGCTTATATGCACAACTCTAATCTAAAAGCTCAAAATAGTATAAAATTTATAAATGGATTACTAACTGCTTAACTTCTTTAATAAAATGAGTTTTATTTTTAAATCCTTAATTTTCTTCCATGATTTTGTTTAATCCTTCTCATTATAAAGCTCTATAGCAGAAATCAGATTTAAGAACAAAACACACCAAATAGAAAGCTCCAAAACCACTGGTCTGAATACACAACTACTTTCACATGCCACTGGAAAACAATAAATATTTCATTTGCATCCTAGCAAATTAGACCTTGAAATGTTTAACTGCCCAGCATACTTAACTGCTGCACAATGCTGTGGTTTTTAGTAGACTGATGAAGGACAGAAAACTTCAGACACAAAAGACACAGGAGAAGAGGTTAAAGTCATCTGTGTACACTTTTCATCTGCATAATGTTGCCCAATAGCTTTGCTTTCCACCTTCAGCTTCAGGAAAGGAAGCTCTTTGGGACCCATGTTGTGCCTCGGGTCTTGAAGCTTCAACTTCCCACAGCACCCGCAGATGCTACTTTGCAATTTTGCAAGACAAGTGCTGCTGGTAACGGCCTCCAGCTTTTGCAGCAGTAGTGGGTGGCTTTGGGTAGCAGTGCTGCCTTACCACAGAAACCCAGCCAAGGCGTGGGAGCGCTGTGACATTTGACACTTGCCATTGAGGTGTGAGCCCCACGTGATGGTGGGGAAGCACAGGCACATCTTTTCCACCACCATGACCACCGCCCCATCCCTTCACCTACAAAGCAGAAGTCCTGGCAGCATCTCAATGCAACCATGGCTGGTGCTTTGCGTGAGGCTGGAAGCCCACTGCTGTCTGGGGAACTGTGGCTATAAGAGGTAAACAGAGTTGCATGGCCTAAGACTGCTAGAAGACTAGGTCAAGGGTTGTATGGGATTAGTTTCCCTGTATAGCCCTTGACCTAGTTCCTTGTCGCTGCTCTTACACCATGAAGGACCAAAGCATGAAACTTCATTGATGGATCCCATCAAGTGCCCAAGGGCCTATGTCAGCTCCCACAAGCATGCACTTTGGGACAGCTTGCCCTTCGGGCAGGCAAGGCAGTTGGCAGGCAGGGACCTGCACTGCACAGCACTCATGGGACTCATTGCACTTCATCCTTTAAAAAAAATATCTTTCTTAGGCCAGCAAAGGTCATTGCCACACTGCACAGAGGTAACGCTGCAAATTGGACTCTCACTACTTCAGTCTAGCTTGGATAACCCTCTCTGCCTGCGCTCCCCACCACCAACTCCACACCAAGCCTCTGCCTGCTCACGGTTTATGTCCTCTGGTCAAAATGAATGAAGTGCATGTTGCCAATTAGCCTTGTTAACACCCTCCCAAGACGCTCCGCTGCTCTATTAAAACCTATAGTTGGATTGCTGGCAGCAGCTGTGGGGTGTCTGGCAGTTGGGGACAGGACTTAACTCCTTGCCTCTCTGGCAACATATGGGGTTGACCCACCCTATTACCAGAAAGAAATGGTAACGGAGGCAACTTGAACAAAAAGCCCCAAGTCAGAATCTCCACAAAAAAGCCTGAGCAGCCACACAAACAAGGCTGGAACAGATAAAGAATGCTCCCTAATTAAAATTGGCTAACACTTCTATAATATTATCTGATGCTCTGTACTCTTTTCTGCATTCCATCAAAATTTCATGGGGTAAACCAATCATGACAGATGTTGTGTTTTCTTTTATCCCCAGCAACTGACGTATTTATATATATTTGATGCTTTACAGCCACTGCAATATTTCTAAGTTTTCCTGTTCCAATAAAACATTCTCTGGCTTATTATGTAGCAATAATATTTTTCAAGCCGATTTTCATTTCACTGAAGAACTGCCTAGAGAAGGACAAACAGCTTTTAAAACTGCATTTTAACTCCTACAAGGCTGGCTATTTCAAAAATGCCCACTGATTCCTACTCTGCTAAAACTGGTATGAGGCTACATAAACCCGTAAAAACGCATCACTGAACCCAATCCAAAGTACAAAAGAAGCGGACATCAGGGGATGAAGTGCATTGTTATTAGCCCTACAGCATATAACTGCTTTGCATTTTGTCCAGGACTTGAAATTGCATTTATCTCATTTTTTATAAAAAACTCTTTATTGCCTTTTTTAAACTGCCACCCCCATTATGTGAGAGTCAGTTTGAAGTTTCTTAAAAATTTTGACTCTGCAGAAGAACTTTAAACCTACAAGTTTAGAAAGCTTTTCTTGTTCATGTCAATAAATAATTCTTAGAGGACATGAAAAATACATTATTTATGGAAATTTACAGTATTTAAAAATGGGATGGATTGCTATTGCACACAGAACTCCACAGAAGTATGTTATTCTTAGGAAAATTGTTATAAATTATCAAAGTATCCTGTAATAATAAAATCCCTGAGTATTTCCTACTTTTGTGCTGTATGCATCCCTAAATCTTTAACAGAAGATTTTTTGCCACGCGTCTGTACCATCTGCAGAGTTCCAGCACTCCACTGTGCTCTAGCCACACAGCAAAGAAGGGCAGGTTTTAAAAAATCCAACATATCACCTTTCCCAAGCAATAATTGCCACTCTTAGTAATCACAGAATGAGATACCATTTCTTGCAGTTCACCAAAAGGAAAATATTTCCCAGTTGGGCAGTCTCAGGGTGACAGAGCTGCTTAATGGGATCAGAAAAGAAATCTTTCCTAATCCTATCCACCCTGTTCAAGTCCATCTTGTATCTCCATCAAATACACATGCTGTAATGATCTAATGTGCAGAAAACATTACTAGTATTTAGTTTATAAGGTTAAATTCTGACCCAACTTTAACCCCACAAAATGTCAGTGATAGTCATGTGATTTCAGCTGCTGTTGAACATAACCAAAGGTCACGAGAATTTTTGCAGCACCAACCACCTCACCGTGGTTCACAGACTCTTCTCAAGGTCTATCAGAAACAGAACATGAATTTCACAAACCGCCAGGCAGGCTATCAGTCAGGGCTAGCCCCACTTTGATAACTAGCTTTCTTGAGGTTCTTATCTCTGCTTTTAGCACTAATATAGAGCAAATACTCCTTTCCATCCTCCACCCACAACATGATCTCACCAACTACCAGAGCTGTACTCTTCTGTAGGTAGAAGGGAAAGAACTATTCAGATTAGTACTTTTAAACAGAGGAGTGGCATCTTACACTGAGTTCCTTATTCTGCTAGGTTTCTTTAAACAATATGTCCAACTCAAGTTTCCAGCTGTTTGGCAGGGGGACAGAATTCACTCAAAACCATCAAACGTACTCACTGTTAAGAAAACATGGCTCTCCCTACCCAGGTGGTGAGTACCCATGGGCAATACTGACAGTCCTAGTTCACAGCCTGTATCACATATGTCATCCTTCCAACAGACTACCTGTCACTCCTACTCAAAATCTCACAGCAAAGATAAGATATTGCAGGTTGTGAAGATAAACCTTAAGTTTATTTGAGTCCATACAGCATAGCTTCACTAAACCTAGCAGTACTAGTATAAACAATACCAGTGAAAGGCAGACTACCGGGAATACGAAGAGAGTAGAAGGTCCTTCAGGTCAGAAAGGTGTGATAGAAAAGTTCAAGGACGTTTGGCCTATAACCAGTTGAGGATACAAATTAGGGCTGGTAAGATGATAAATAAAGCTGCTTTCTTGCAGGCAGGGAGAAGTTTGTCTAGTTAGGGCAAAGTATTTAAGTTAGTCATCACTGGGAAGGAACCATACTCCTGAGAGAACAGAGCTTCTGGGCTCACACTCAGAACTTCTGGCCCCAAGAACTTCTGGGGCCAGTAATAGAAACAGCTCTCCCACAGTACTTCCAGGAGGTGTAGGAAAGCCACCAAAAGACAAGCAGATCTATCTACAGTTTTTTGGGTAAGTTAATTCCTGCAAAATGAAGCAGTGTGTAATTTACAACCTCTGCACTTTTTTCCAATGGGTACTCAAAAATCTGCCTTCAAAATCTGTTTCTTTGTTAGAATTAAGAAGGTTTATGGCTTATGTAGAGAGACGAGTGTTTAATGCCTTCCTGTCCTTTCCATCAATACACTTACTGACTTTAAAGACAAAATCCTTCCCTTGCTGCTTCATTATTCATAGAAGAGACAGAGGCCACTGCTTGCCATTTATTTCTGCTGAACTACAAATATTGTGCTGGTTTTGAAACAGGTCCATGGGAGTAATAATAAGAAAAAGCCAATCGCTGAAAGCTGAAAAATAAGTGGAAGATAAAAGGGCCATTATTCTGAAATCAATAACACTGCTCCCTGAAAGGCGTTCTACACTGAGGTAATCACATTTGCCGCAGCAGAGCCGCAGGAGCTGCACTATTCCAGGCAGGTTTGCAGAGGGGTGGCTGGAGCAGGTTGGCACCACGGGCAGAGAGCAGCGGTGGGGCATGGGGGGTGGTGAGTGGGGCGGGCAGCAGCAGCAGAGAAGAGAGGACACAGCCAAAGGTTCAATTCTGCTTGTTCAGTGGCCAAAGTCAACTTGTATTGTGCGGCTGAAATTTCCTGGCAAAAACTTTTGAAAAGGTACTTTGCAAGCTTGTAACCAGCAGGATCCTAACACTTTCTTTTTGGTAAATTGAGCTCTTACTGTAAATATTTGAAAACTTCACCAAATTCACTGGGGATGAGACTTCCCTAAGTTTCTACCTTTTTTCATTTTATCAAGATACAAATCATATTATGCTCCCTGTAATCAAAACCATTATAAATGTTTTCTGTAAATAAGGCTCTGTGGATATATTCATGACACCATGATAAACATACCAATAATCCCAAGGAAAATTACATTTCTATATTCTGCAGAATCAGACTTTTTGGTGATGTAACTATTTCCCAGAATCACCTGAGACGGTAAAACGATTCAACCATTTCTACAAGAATTATTGATCTCATCTAACAGAAAGCTATATGTACAAACCCCCTGAAATACTTCCAGAAACAACCTTCGCAATGTGTCAAGAGTGGGTGGAAGAGGAAAACAGCTGGCAGGCGTTTCCAACTTTTTCAATGAGGAACAGAAGTACTAAGTCAGACAGGGAGCACTTGGAGGATTTTGTCCAAAACAACTACAGGCAGCACTATATAAAGCCTGGTGAGTATCTGTGGCGATTCTGTGGCTCTGATTCTGAACTGCATCCCATCTGAGATGAACTGCCACAATATGCAGCATTCTATCAGCTGGCACTTTCAGTACAAGAATAAGAACAAGCTTCATTAAAACCTGTCCATAATTATTGATACAGAATTATTTTATGCACTTAAAAGTAACTTTGAAAATGCCTGAAAAATATAATTTAATAAATAAAGGTTTAGCATTAATTTTTTAGCTTTATACGGACAGCAATTGCACACAGTGAGAAAAAACAATGAAATGGATTTCAGAAATTCTCCTTCTTTTCACTGAACTTTCATAAGTTAAGGCTTAAATTCCTCCTCTAAAGAATAAAATCAGCAAATTTTAGAAAATCCAGTTTACCACTAGTATAGTAGTTCAAGTCTCTTAATTCAGCTGCAAAGAACAGAAGGTATCAGGATGAAAAGGACAGTCTGTTAACTCACGTAGTATGAAACCCTGAAAATGGATAAACTCAGCTGCCTTTGATAATGCTGTTACAATCCAGGACCACCTCTAAAGCACTAGAACAACTTTGTCACTTTCAAAATACAAAACCCAGACCAAGGGAGATAAGAAGACCTCTCTCCTTATTTTGCAGTTGAACTGAAATGAATTCAATTTAACTGCATAAAGGCAGATTGTTTCAGAATACTTACTGACAGATGTTGCAATATAACAAACTTCAGAAGCTGGTCCAAAATAACAAGGAAACCAATAAACACACATGCACAAACGTTATTAAGATAGTCAGTCCTGGCTCGCAAACAACACTTCAAAGCACCTACGAATGAATGTCATCCACAATACTATACATCGGGAAAGAACAATGCCTACTTCTTAAGACTCTGCGATCAGTAGAGATTTTACACTTAGCAGAAGTGAAAAAAGTTTCAGGCTGATTCTCCCCAATGTCCCTGATCCCAGCACTTTGGTCTTGAGGTTCCTGTTAGCTCTGCCTCATGGAAGTTCACTCCTCTGGTGGGCACGCACCCAGTCTTCAATTTGTGCATCTCAGTAATCGGTTATTCTCGTATCTTGGAAAATACGCTCCTCAACTTCCCACTGAATGAAGCTGCTAAGACTCAGAGTAAATTACATTTAAGCAACAAGACAAAGACTAAACGTTTCTGGAAATCACAAAGTAAAAGTGAATAGTCCTTAACAGAGAAAATGGGGGAGGGAGGGAAGCAAAGAGGCCCTTTTGCCTTACTACGGCTCACAAGAGAAAGAGGAGTGAGAGCTCATGAATTCTCAAGAAAAGGAAACGGAAGAGCAATGGGATTACCATTATTATTTCAGACGACAATGACATACAAAAGATACATAAAATATATCCTGTCCAAAATTAATTCTTAATAGTGTATTTATATATAGTATGCTTAGCTATAGTATACAGATCTTTGTATTTCCAGAATTTAATGTAATAGCAGAATCTACTCACAGTGAAGCCATTAATATACTTAATGTTTCCTGTTATCCAATTTCCTTTCACTGTATTTCAGTGGAGCAAAAATTTTGCAGTGGGCTGACTTGGCAATGCACATTTGAAGAAATACAGATGAAGCGTCAAATACATCATATTCTACTAAACAGCACAAAAATTGAAATACACAAATGCGCTGTAAATAAGGTAACAGATTTAAAGACACTTAACATGCTTCATGTTTTTGGTTTTTTTAAATCAATTCAGCATTGACCTGAGATAATTTGTCATTCTGTTCTCCAAGTTTCAACAGCAAACCTCCACCCTACAAAACTGGCTGGATCAAAAGCTAATATTGGAGATTTTCCTTGTAGTTATATTACAATTCCATCTCCAGGAAGGAATCTAAGAACAGCCTGCTCTGTAGCTTCCAAATTATCTCCAAGGCATAAAATTCAGCCCTGTTTAAAAGTTCCTCTCCTGTAATCAAAGAGAAACGTTCGCTGATGTAGCTCTCGCCAGCTCCTTTATAGAGATGATCACAACAGACCAGGACATGTTTTAATTTAGATTTTTATCTCTCACTTTCAGGTCTATTAGTGAAAATCCACTTAAATGACAAGTGGAAGGTAGACCCAGTGATATCTTTAAGCGTTCAACTGATGGGTCTTGTAAGAAGAAAAAATACGGGCAATGTTGCACATGCAGAAATAGGATTACCAATGTCTTACTGAACTTGTACAGGTATTGTGGTGAAAGCCAGAGGAGTTCAGTGAAAATTAATTCAGGGCTTTCCATATATCCTTCTGAAATCAAACATATAGGTGTCAGAACACCAAATTGAGAAAGGTGACAGATTCTTTTAAATGCTGTGTGTATCATTAAGGCCAAATTCTCTGATATCTAACACAACTGATAATTTACATCACAACTGATTAGTGCTGCCTTTTGCACCAGACAACAGTCGATAGGTACAATTTAAAGGAACTGCTGAGTGACAGTATGGGTGAAAGAATAAGGTCTTGAGAAATTAAAGATTGCATAGGAAATGTAATTATAATTAAATATCAAATAGGATGTATGATAAAACACATGAAGTGCAATATAATTAGCCATTCCAAAGCTCCAGTAATTTTTCCGGTTTATATGGTTTATTTCTAGATCTTGTATTACACATTATTATTCAGATCACTCAGTTGCTGTCTTAACTACCTAATGTGTGTCCTTGCAGACATACAACAAGCATCAAGAGAATAATTCTATATGAATAGTAATGAGCTATGAAGCAATGATCAGGGAAGGCAAATTTCAGAAAGAACAAAGGAGGGAGGGAAGGAGAGAGGGTCTTTGAATAGCTAGGAAAATACATACTCAAGAAATCAAGGTCTTGGTTTCTCAGGCCATAATATAAGGCAATTAAAATTACACTGACAATCATATTTTCCCCCAGAATCAAAAGATGGTACTTTGGGGTACAACTAACAAACAGAACAAAATGTCTGTCATCACAATTTTTAGTAGCAGACAAGAGAAAATGAGGTCTTTGAGTTGCAATGTTACCACATTCTTAATGACACTACATTCACCCTGGGAAGGAGGAAAAAATAGGAAAAAATACCCTACTACACTGCTGTTCTCAAACCTACTAAGAATAGCAATAAGAAGAAATATTATATATCCCTTATAATAACCTCAGCTATATTTATTTGCATATGCAAACTCTCTCTAAAAAAAAATCAAGCTCAAGTGAGGTTGGCAATGAAGCTCTCAAAGCACAGGGTGTAGGATGGATTGGAAAACTTGCAGGAAAATTAGAAGGAAAAGTTGGGCAGCTGGCCTGAGCTAAACTTTGTTCTCTCTAATAAATGCCTTTTCCAGGCTACAGAGTAAGTGAGGCAGTAACTTCAGGATACCCATGTCCTCTTTGAGAAAGAAGAACAAAGAATGCAGATAGAAATTGTTCTTGCTGCAACATATCCATAAATGTTTGCCACATTTTTGAGGAATAACTTCTTAGAAACCCAGAGGGATTTGAAACAGCTACTGAAGAACTACTCCTCCTTTTATAAACCCAGTCCTTCTTTTTCATTCAAGTTCTAATATTAAAATAAAGGTATTTTTAAAAGATGCTAACAAAGAAAAATAAGGCAAAGCAAATAAAAAAAAATAGGGAAATGCAATCATATGCTATTCTCCACACACCATGTCTTTCACATACAGTAGCAGAGGCAAATCAGATAATATTAAGAAAAGAAACTTTGAAAAATTGAAAACACTTTAATTCTTCTTTTTTTCCAAATTATGTAAAATCTGGAAATTGCAGGTATTTCTGTCAGCTCTCTTCTCCAACATAATAATGTAACAGCACTTGCTGATTAGTTCTAATTACCTTTTATCTCCTTAAAAACTTATATCCTTTAATAAAGACCATTGGCTGCTGGCTAATTTATTTTCACACTCCTTATCAGCTTTGTCCTTTTTCTCTTCGTTGCATAAACTGTCAAAGAACTACTATTAAATACAGTATTTTAGTATACAAAAAAATTGCACAAGGAGAGACACAGAAAGATTAAGAGAAAATGGTTCAGAGTCTATGACAATATTTCAGAAACATTATTCTGAGAAGAAAAATCAATTTTCACAAATCTTGTCTAAAGTAGGACTTTAAATGCCAATTTTTGCTTAGAAAAGTCTTTTTCATGTCTGAATGACTAATACCCAAAGACCCACAAAAAGCAGCAGATCAAACGGAGATCAGATGCATAAACAGATTTTCTGACTTGACAAACAGAACAAGCTCTAGTGATTCAGTACAGTTTTGATCAATCACATTTACAGGTGTATCATTATCTTTTTTCAAATGCTACTGGGCCACAGACAGCATATACATTCTTCTCAAAAAACAAAAAGTATTCCCTGGTAATTGAAACTCAAGAGGGTAATGATAAATGCCATTGAGAAGTACTGAACGTACTGTATAACCATCTTCAAAAATCCCAATTAAAACAGGAACATTGGTATTACTTCTGAAATACAGACCACTGTGATCACCCAAACTAGAGCACATCCTCTTCAATTAAGCCTAGATGACAACTGACAGTAAACAAGACACAGCCTTCACAGTTTTTTGTCTGACAGAAGTTACAGCTTGCAATAAATAAAATGGCAGGCAACACTGGGAAATTTACCTAAAGAAATAATACGAAGGTACCTGGGTTATTAGGAAGAGGGACACAGCCTATGAGAAGGCTTGAGGAGAGAGCTTTATCAGAGATTTGGAAGGTGAAGAATGACTTTGTGTGGAGTAGGGGAGACCTTGGATGAACCTGGAGTTTCATTCTCATCTAGAGGATAGCAAATTTAAATTTTGATTCTGCAGGTCTAGAAAAACAAATGGAAAATGGCAGACACCTGAACCCTGAATGCCACCTGTACAGATTAAGCTAAAAGGTGGTAAGTCCACAGGTAGTCTTCACCACAACCCAATACTGATGCAGGCATTTACACCCTCTGTATGCTTCACCACTTTCATGCCAGCTTTCCCCTCTCTCCCTCTCCTGCAGCTATTATGGATACCAGATCCTAGTCCAAATTTTTCTCTTACATTTATCTTTTGCATGCTACAACTAAAACGTGAGCAGTACTATCACTACTATCACAAAGACAGACTTCTTAATAAATATCCTGATTGCTTTGAAGTCCAGTTCCAAATAAAGGAAGCAAACATCATATAGTGCTTCTCATGAGGATGTCAGATCCCAAATATTCATTCCAAGTCAACTCAGTACTTTGATCTTAAAAACTTTCTCTAGCCACAACCCTGACCTTCCCAAAGTATGCCATACATACCTCACCCAAATACAAACAGTAAGACAAAGCATCAGCAGTGATGCAGCAATGAGCGCAAAAAGACCCTCAGCAGCACCAACTGCAATTGATGAAAAGCAGATAAACATCCGCAAGCAAGGAAAGATGATTAAGAAGCAACACAGTATTGAATATGATGAAAACACATAGATTTTTATTTTTAATGGATTATATAGGTCTTCAGAAAGACAGGTAGCAATTTTCTTCCCAGAGAAATGTAAAGCACTCTAGATCGAATTCAGTCCCTTGCTGGAGGACTGGGTAAAAAAAGGAAAGAGAAGGAAGAGCGATATTAGTGACACTGTCATAAATATCATTCTGCTGTTGTTCTGTGCTCTAAAAGCCGAATGAGGTAGAGCCTGCATTAGTGATGTCTCTTTTAGCACTTTGATTCAAAACCGCAATGACTGGGCATGAGAATTAACTAGAACCATTACTAATGTATTTAGAAGTAATGCTTAGGTTCTTAGGACCTTGCATTACTAAGCTGCAGACTGATGACTGAAGGAGGGAGATTAATTAAATGCTATGATTAAATCCAGGAAAAAAATTGCTACTGAGCCGAATCTAGGCAGCTACACTTTCAGAAGTAAAAAGTGTTACAAGGCAACAAAAAAATAAATTTAATCAGATATCACCCTGTCTCCATTTCTATGAAAGCCCAGTGGTCCCTAATCTGAAACAAAAAGGGAAAAAATGTGAGTAAAAATGTTCTGGAAATCACTTTATCCCAAAGCTTCAGTCTTCTGCCTCTGTTTCATCAAACATTTTCAGTATCATTTTGAACATATATCCTAGAACACTTTCAATGTATTTTTGCACAAAAGCTTGAAAAGATGTATTTTTCTAATATTCTTCACAGGTGTCATAAAATCAGCATTAAAGCTTTTTAAATGCATCTGCATGTTGCAGAGGCACTGCCACAGTAACATTACCCAACCAGACTGTAGCACAGAAACACTACCCTGTCCATTGATGGTGTATTTCAGAAAGCAGCTTGTAAAAGCCACACCTGACTTTCTATACTTTCAAGATATTTCTGATTATCCAGCAATGCCCGCAAGAGTAACTGCAACAATAACGTAATGAGATTTTCCCCAAGTTTGTGAAAGAGAAGAACTGCTGTACATTCAAGAGAAACGTGTTAGACTCCATGAGAACGGCTAGATAACAATAATCTACAGGGAGGAGCATGACAGATCAAAATCTTCACTCCCACTAGATGGCAATATTGGTTTTTTTGCAAGTGCAGAATATGCTGTCATCGAATGGAAACTGCAGTATTTTTCACATTTTCCAAAAGTTACATTTTCTGTTTAAAAAAAGAAAAATCCAAACTAGGCTTCATTGATCACAGGGGTTGGGGCGAAAAGAGTGTATAATCCATATAAGTTAGCCAACACAGGCATTAAACCATAAATTGAGACTACAGTACCTCAAAAATTCACTAAATGAATAATAAATGCAATATATGCTTTTAAGGCTACTAGGCTTATAATTAACCCACATCAAATTAGATCTTCAGTTTAATCCTTTACCACTGTATCAGCAGGATGTAGCAATGGAAACAGCACATTCAAATCATGTGGGAGAAAGCATCTCAATTTACTCTCAAACAACCTCCTGTGACAATAAGCAGGGGCTTAGAGCAGTATCAAAGAAACTGCAAATTAAAGAGGGCTCCAATTCTACCTCTCATGGTCAAAGGAAGGGTCACTGTGACAGTAGGCCTAGAAAGAGCATCCTGATTAGTTTAAACAAAAAAAAAAAAAATAAAAATGAAAGAAAACACAAAAAAACCAAGCAAAACAATTTTGAAACAGACCAAATGTCTGTATGCATATGCATGAAACAATATGTATTAACATGTTTCTAAATTCTTCAAATTATTCAACAAACATTTTAGGAAGTTTTATGATAGTCTTAAAATATTCAGGTAAGAATAGAGCTAACATAAAAATGCATTGAAATCACCACTCAAACAACAACAACAACAACAACAAACCAACAAAAAACCCAACCAAAACCAAAACCCAAGTTCTTTCAAAAAATCCTACAGCTTAAAAAAGAAAATTAATTTTCCATTGTGAACAGTTAAAAGGAAATAGCCAGATGCCAGTTATCGCATTGATTTCTAGATTTAACTTTGTCCTCTAAAATTCACAGAAGGATCAGGGTATGGACATGCCCAGAGCAAGACAGAAATGAGCACAGGATAACAGAAAGGCCCAGTGATCCAGACACACATAGCACACCAGATGAAGGATAACATCCAGGGATTACGAACTCAGGACTTGGAAGAAACAAATTCAAGGTTACATTAACTTGAATTCCTGTGCCAATCAATGGCCCTTACTTACAAACTGGAAGCCAAGGAAGAATGGGGACTAAGCTTGGAAGAGAAATGCTCTGTAAGGTTAGCAGACACTACGACAGGGGACATACCAGAATCCCAGTTATACAGCATTTTGGTCAAGAGACCCGTTTCTGGTACGCTGTGATGCTGACACATTATACAGTTTAATCAACTGCAGAAAGCTTACGCTCTTGTTACAAATATAACCACCAGCTTGCAATCTCAGATCAGTCCTGACTCCTGAACTCAAGCTATTTTAGAACATGAGACAGACAGTCTTTTAAATTGTGTTTACAATTTATTATTCTGCTTTGCCAGTAATCTCATTAAACAACTGTGACAGAACTGAATGAAGCACAATACAAAATCATTCCTCCAATATCAAATATTATACATATGCTTCCCAGCTACTTCCCATTATTTCCAGTCTTGAACAAGGCCTTGAAAAGAAGTGAAAACCTCACAGATCCTTTAAACAATGCTGGAAAACAATGTGAGATGTTTAGTAATGGTTAACTGGTTCACTCTAATAACTGTTTACTTAAAGGTTTTGGAAGGCATTTTGCATATTGTCAAAATACCTTCAAGTCAGAGCTTAACATATGTTGTGGTGGTGGTAAACTGGCTTCCAGAAAAAGCAATCTATCTTCAAATTCTTGTTTAATAAATGGACTTCTCCCCTTGCCTTCCCATCCTTGTCCCCCTCCTCTTCTCTCCTCTGGTTTATATTTGCTTAGCATATGAGATACAGAGAAAAAATGTTCTCTTCTAGAAGCCAGTAATACTGTCACATTACTTCTAAACAGCGATCTAGACAGGGAGCAGAAATTACATGCAAGGCAACTGAAATTCACTCTCCCTTTGGGCAATCTGCCTCCAATCCCATGTTCTGTCCACACAAACTTAGATTCACACACAAACACACATGTATTTTACTGTGTTAAAAACAGAATTTAAGAATATCATACATCTATCAGCATATTCCCAAATTTTCTTAGAAAGTATCACAATTTTCCTGAAACTAGGCTTCAAATGAATGACAATTGTTCATATCTTAGGAAGTTTTCATTTACTGTCCCTCCCAAATTCCCCACTGTCCTCAAAAGATAACCAAATCCTACAACATTGGCTTCCCAGTTTTTAAATATGATGCCAAAGACAGTTCACGCATCCACAACCGACAGTACCAGTCAGCTCCCTAACAGTGTCAGTTTCATATAGATCTGTCCCAGTTTTGGCATCTCCTTCAAAGTAGAAACATCAGCCCATTTATACAGACATGTAGTATCCTGCAACAGACATAACTTAAATACCATATTATATGCAAGAACAATAGGAAAATGGCCTCGTCTCCAGCCCAGTATTTTCCATCAGCTGGTGGTGCTATAGAAGATCATGCTCCAGTGAAGCACAGAAGCAATGACATAATTTATGAAACCATGCCTTGTTAATGCTCATGAAAATGAGAATCATCATCAATAACACCACACATAGTCTGAAGCATGAACGTCATTCTGGACTGCAGTCAGACAGGGGTTGAGGTACTGAGAAATGAATGAAGGTGACTTGAATGTATCCACGCAGATAAAAAAAGCTCAAATGCCCTCCTTTGTAATACCGACTCCTTATTTCCCAAGGAAAGGATTCTGCAGGAGCTGTCAGCACTCTGCACAATGGAATTGTAAGTGATACTGCTTATGCTGCCGTCACACAGCATTGCCCATCAGATGCTGTGCTATGCAGGTATTTATGACTACTGGGTCTCCAATTAACCAATCAATACCCTTCTGCTGCTTTTCAATGCATAAATTTATTCTCTTCTTCCTTGAGACTCAATGGTAACAACAAACCAAGACATCCTTGAATATTCTAGATGAATACAACAAATTCAAACATCAGACACAGCCAGACACTTGCAGAATTTTTAGGTTATCAAATCAAGCTCATTGTTCTGGCATGCTTGATCCAAACCTATCACTCAGACCTCTCCATTTCGAGTGGATTAATTGTTACATACTGCCCTAGCTTGCGACCTGTCCTCTCTCTTACCGTGGGGCAGCCATGTAGAACAACCATCCTTGGCTTGCACAGTCATAGCTACTGTGTCTTCATAATATGTTAATAATGTATTGCTCTCTTTGTTTGGTGATTAAGGCTTAGAGTCAAAACCCAGGCACTTGATAGTTGTGCCAAATATGTGATAATTTTGTTTTAAAGGCTAAGAACACCCACTGTGAATTGACTGAATTTGCCAAAATTAATATTTTATTCTCACAATAGCCATACGCTATTCATTTGTACCTTAGCCTGGAAACAGCCATTATAAATATCAAAATCTCAGTAAAAACATTTTGCAGCAAATTAAAACAATTTATTGCACCAGCAGAGAGGGGCAGGACAGAACCTGTGAGGTCAAAGACAGTGAGTAAGCTTGACTTCAGAGAATTCATCAGAAAAAATAAAATAAAATTATCAAAAGTGTTTTGGTCTCAAAACAAGAAAAGAGCTTCCAAGCACATCAGAAGGAATGTAGGTGAGTAAGTCACTTGGATCAATTTGGTTGCAAAGAAAACAATCTTATCACACAGAGCTAAGGCAGACTGGTCAGTGATGGGATGGAACACCGCACACAAGAGTCAAGTTTAAAACCCCTCTGTGCTGGGCTTTATTGTATTGATACAGAAAAGCAAATGCAAATATTGTCCAGACCCTTAAAAGATCAGGCAAATCCAAACAGTCTTCCTTCTTTCCTTCATCAAAAGTAAACATTTAAGACAGAACTTGTTTCAGCTAATAGCCAGTAATCTTTCCTCCCAGGTTTTACTTCCTTGCTCTCTACAGAGAATCCCAGAAACTGACAGACAGAGTGGACAGGAGGAAGAGTTAAGGAAGCGGAGGGGAGAGCAGAGGGTAGGGAAGCAAGCTGATTCTCTACAGATAGCATAGCTCCAAAAATCCTTCCATGCAGTCACTTCTTGAGCTGAAAAGGAGAAGACCTCTCTGCATCTCTGCACCTCCGCACTCCAAGAATGGAAAAGTAGACAGAAGGTTAGAAGCAGGAACTCCAGTGTTACTGTTGTTGTACTCAATGGTGAAACGCTCATTAATTTTAGCAACGCCAGGATTTTATGCCAGATTCACAAATAAGTCATTCGTAAAATTCCAGAACAGGTCCCCAAACTATCTGTCAAGGAAAAGCAAGAATCCAATGAGATATTTTCCCCCAAGTCTGCTCTTTCTGTAAGGTTTTATTTTATTTGGCTCTAGCTGTAACGTATTGCTAAATGTCATTGTAAAACACCAAAAAATATTCATTCATAAATATTCAATAACATACTGAACTTACAATGAACTACACTGGCTGTAGCAACAAATTTAACTCACAACACTCAGAATCCTAGAAGCCACACAATTTGATCTAATTTATTCAGCTTCTGATAATAAAAAAGTTGCACAATATTAAAGCACATCCTTGCTCTTCGAACTACATAGCACGTGCTCTAACAACTGACTGGTTGCAAAACTCCAAGGAAGGTATTCTGTTAGCCTTCAGGGCCTGAAGCTGTCACCCCAGACAGTATTTGCTCTTTTACAGATGTGTCTCTCTAACAGATTCTCACTTTACCTTCACAATCCCTCGCTTTGCTTCCTCTCCCTATTATATATAAAAAAATACAGGCTCTTTATAAGGCATGGGGTCTCATAAAGGCAAGCAGCACCCTTATAATGATGCAGCGACGTTCATTCTGTAGGCAATTGCAGATGTTACCTGTCCACACATGGTACATTCTCTGTTGCAGTCCTTTGACTGCGGGGCTTTACACGTAGAGGAATCAGTTCAACTGCTGTTGAAAAACAGGCTTTGGGCATGAAACTTCAGCTGCCTAAGAACACAGAACCAAGGTCTGAAGCAGGAAGTGAATCACATCACCTACAACTGAAATGAAAAGTTTGTTATTCGGTGACCGACTTCCTTCTCAGGCATGACTATCCTTCTAGTTCAAAATTATGGGCTGCCTAGATATTTGCAGGAAAAAATAGATGTACTCTCTCAAACTGGGGAGATTTGTACTCTAAAGAAAACATATTATTTATGTTTCTATCATGTAAAACAAGGCCTGGATGCCACGACTACAAAACACACATAGGTGTCACTATTACAACTGAAGCTCTTCTCATTTATGTTCCAATCACAAGAGAGTTTTTCCAACTACCACCCCTTCTAAGTCACTGTTGAAAAACTGGCACTTGAAGTAACACAGGGAAATGCAGCCCACAGAAATACTAGCATCTATTTCAGTGACAAGAAAGTTAGGTTTTTGGCCTATCAATTTGAGATAGCTGCTCTGGCAGCTTCTAAAGTAGTCATAGCAAGGTTTCAGGGATACCACTTTACCAGAAACTACTGAATAAAGTGGGTTTATTGGTGGTTTTATTTAGGGCTCTTGAAAGTATTCAAATTTTTTCCAGCTGATAAAGAAAACTGAAGTTAGTGATAACAATGATTCAGTGATAACAATGATCCAGTGATAACAATGATCCATTAACTTACTGCAAAACAAAAGAAAGACCACTATTGCTTCTTAGGTAAGGATTTTTTCAGCTCCACATTTCTGTTGGATCAGTAATAGTTTGGAAAGACAAGATTCGCACCAGGTATAAATCAGTGCAACTCTAGTGAATTCTAATGGAATTGCACCAAACCCCACATACTGTAAGCCATGCTGTGCAGTTGCCAAAAAGGAGAGAGAGGAACTGGGCTACAGAATGGTTTGGCTCACACTGTCCTCATGGGGAAGAAAACGTCCATGTATACTCTTCCTCAAACCCAAGCTAAAAAGGCAGGACAGAGAATGTTTAAAAGGCTGAGATCAGTTTATTCAGCAGTGTTTATTAAGGAGTTTCTGAACTTGTGAAAAGGAAAGACATTTGATTTATAAAAGTGAATGTTAGGAGTGGAAATATTTCCCTAATACTAACAGAATCTACCTGAAAGTAAATTTAAAACACAGTAAAATAGCAGTAGGAATCACGATAAAGTCTCTAATGGAAGCAGGGAAGTGCTTCCTTTTCAGCTTTTACCATTCAAATGCAGAACATTCTTTAGCAGCAATTTTTCTTGAAACAGTTTTTCAGCTTTTTTACCCTACTGCACACATAGCTTAATCCCAGCCCCTAGTGAGAGTGCAGATGGCAAGGCTGAGGGCTTTGGAAGGCAAAGAAGAATGGCAGAGAAAGAAAATTTTGAGACATAGCCCAAATTTTACATAGGAGGCTTTCAATTTCTTCTTTTTTCCTGGTTCAGAATAATACCTGTCTGCTCATCCACAATCATTTTACATACATTACTTTTATTTTCAAAGGCAGGTAAGTAGAGAAGATAGTTAAGATTTTTACAAGATGAAACTCAAAATTCTCCTTCGTACATGCAGACTCTGGAGACTGGGTGTAAGGCTGAGGTTGCTGCGGGGGGCAAAGAGGGAGGAAGTGAGCAACCACAAACTTAGCAAGGCTGAAAGCCTGTTTGCTGTATGCAGCAGTGGTAGAAAAAATAAGAAAGAGGAGACTTCTGCTTTTGTAAGTAAAGAGGTTCAGTTTATTATAAGAATATGAATGACAAAAATGTTTCTTTCAGCTTCGTTTGGGCAGCACCTCTGCTTTTAAAAACACTGCTCTTAGGCGTGTTCTCTCCCCAAACCAGGCAAGTGAGCGTTAGCACAGAATTGATCCAGCCACGAAATCTTTATCAAATCTTCTATTTAAAACTCTGTATCTTTGATCCTCCTCCAGGCTAGCAGTGCTGTAAGATATACTGCCCGGCTGCAGATGAACACCTGGGAAGATATCTGCAGAGAGAAGAACCTGTCACTGAAGGCAGAGTAGCTGTCAGACCACATCAACTTCCACCCCATCCTTTGCAGTGCACTCAGACAGTCAGCAGGCGGGTCTGCTCTGAAGGTTGCAGGATCGTCACTGGGAGCCGTTTAACAGGCTTAACGGAGCCCCTTTACCAAAGAAAGTAAAGGCAAGTATGCCTTTAGACTGAAACTTCATCTTCTTTTATGGGCTCTACTACTTCCAAGTAGTTGTGTTTTATGTAGAGGGCTATTTGTTACTTATTTTTCAAAATACACTGCCTCACAGTCTATCTCTAACTTCAGCAGAAGAAATATTTCTATATTCTATGTAGCTACTTCGAGACTCCTCTATATAAACAACCATATTCACTGACAAAAACGTCCATGGCTTTTACCTTTATGGTCAGAGTTAACACCCACTTCTGCAACGTAAGCAAAGAGTTTAAATGAATCTTTAGGGACAGATAGGCTGCAACACTTAAACCACTCTGAAAAGTCACTACAGAAATTCCTACTTGCATCTTTCAGCCAATTTCCAAACAATGATGCAACATTGCCATTTGCCCTTTAAGTACTTAACTGATAATTTCAAAGCCTCTTGTGAGGAACTGTCAAAAATTTTCTAAATGTCTAAACTGTATCATCCTGCTCACTCACTATTTTAGGGGCAAATCCAAAGAATTTCATTAAATTGGAAAGTTCAGTTTTCCTCTGCATGAAACATTGTGATTTGGCTTACAGTTATGTCTGCTTAGGCATTATTAAAAAAATATTCAGATGACTCCATCAAGACTGATTTAGTATTATAATTAATTCAGCATCTGAGTCCAGGCATTTGGACTTACCATTAGGAACTCCAGATACACAGTATGTCTTCTGCAAGATACCCTTCCTAAAGAAACAAGCAGCTGGAAGGCAATGCTTTAAAGGGGCTATGGGCACCAAAATGCTTTTTCACTTAGTTGGCTCCATCTGTTTGACAAGTTATGAACAGATGCTCCATATCTTTCCAAATGCATTTTGCCAGTGACCAGAAAAGTAAATTTTTCAGCAGACAAAACATCAGCACCCAGAAGTGGAGACCAACCACTTTCAGAACAGTTCCCCTTTGAACTGGAACAGTTTGTACAAAACCAGATGTAATGTTCACAGAAATATGGACCATTAAAATAAACGGAGGCCATTTTTCTTTAATCTGGAGAAGGAGTTCGAAAGGAAAGGACACAGAAATGAGAAAGAAACAGGAAAAAAAAGAACAGAAAGCACCATTAGGAGAAAAGGGGCCGAGGCATTTGCTATTCAGTTGTGGAGTAAAACGAGGTTGTGGTTGTCAGCTCTCCTTTGCTTGCTGGCCCAGCATTTGGGCTTAGTTTGCCTTAGTTCCCATTAGGTCACTGCTTCTTTACCCCTACAAACCAAGAAGGAAAGGGGAAACACTGTCCATTTAATAACAAATTCAGAGTGCATGTCTCTGTCAACACCTCCATTTTGCATGTCTCTTCTTAATGCAAAAATGAGCCCTTTCTTCTGCTGCTCCCCATCCAAAGCCAAGCAATCTGTTTTCCAAACCAAATGCCCACCCATAGGAAAAAAGAAAAAACAACCCTGCCAATTCCCCAGCCTTTTTCTTACCCGGAGGCCCACCATTTTCTCAAAATCCTAAGAACTTTATGAGGGTATGTTCTTAACTTGCTATCCGATGCTCAAATTGCACCTGTGTTGCTCACCCTTTTTGGCCAAACTGGCTGCTTGATTCACCTTGGTCCCAGAGCTGGGATGGACTGCGCCCACACTCTGAGACCAAGGCAAATCAAGGATATGCTCCAGGAATATCCAACACCCACAGGTGACTGGTTTGCACCAGCTCCATAGGTGAGGCACAGCGAGTATGGTTGAGAGATCCTGGAGGAAGACGTCAGTGGCCTGGCAGGGCTATCCCTGGAGTGGATGAGGAGCAAGCTTCCCACCATATGGAGTCAGGGTATAATGATGGTCTGACACCACACAGTGTTAACCACTTCATTACCTGGCAGGCGTTAACAGCTATGATATATTTAGTCATTGAAGACAGGAAATTGTTACATTCAGGGTCCAGACAACCAGAGCGCATGGGTATTAAAAGACAGCGGTGATTTTTTACTATCATCATTTTCTAACAGTGAACAAAAAAACCTCTGTTAAACCTAGGGACATTATACTTGAAGTCTCTGGCCTGGAATTCCTGCTGTGGCGAATAAACCCTGCGTGTATCCCATCAGAGAGACTATAAAACGCAACTCAAGATTATGCAAGCAAAGTTCCTGTGAAGAGAAGACCATGGCAATTTAAGAGAGAGTTCTTCTGGACCCCAAAAAAGTTAGGAAAATACCAAAAAAATGGCCGAAGTCCCATTCAGCATTATCTCTCCGCAGTGGATGCCACCTTTTCCAGCCCTGATATACATTTCCCAAGAAGAAGACCCATACACAGGGAAGTATTTTTGAAAGAGGGAAAATTTATGAGTGCAGCCTCTCAGGGTAGTCATGGTTCAGGCAGAAACAGGCAGAGATTACTGTAGTCATGACTCAGGCTGCAAAGGAGCTTGTTCATTACGCTGAGCGAGACATGAGTCCCAGCCTTGTTACACAACCAGAGAGAATATTATGAAGGCTCTTTGTATTTATTGGTCTGTTCCACCTTGCAGTATAATCTTTTAGCTGGTGACAGTTGGCTTTCCAGAGAATTCATTATCTGACAGTTTCTTTAAAAATTTGAATGGGGGAAAAGGAGAGAGACTGAAGATGATAGCAGAGAAGATACAGGTTAGGTAAACACCAATGTTAGTACAACAGAAAGTCCTACTGTTAAAATAAAGCAAGATTTCAAGGGACATACAGACGGGCTGAGACATATTTGGCTTAACAGAGGGTAATCCTTGGCCTCCAAATGACATTTTCTTCAGTCATTTTTACTGTGTTAATATCTTCCATTGCAAATTTCAGTTTGGAGGTTTTCCCAGTTCTTACTATGAACCACAAGCCCAATTATTCACATTTTCAGGCTACTGCAGTAACTGAAGACCTACAGAATATCAAACCCTGCAATTATTAGTGGTACCTGTTGCTCTAGCACAAATGTCCAAACTCAGAACTAAGGAGACAGTCAGTAAGCCATTCCTATTAGCGTTTGAAATTAAAAAAATCTTTTCTTAAAAATCTAACTTTTATCCTATTGTATTCTTAAAGCTACAGTGAATGTGAGACCACAGAAACAAAATATAATAATGTTAAAGCTATGACCAGTAGAGACAACTTTGATCAGTGGTTTGAAACAACTTTCTGTGGTTACTGCACATGTAGCCACAGCAAACACAACAGTGGCTGAGGTTTCTAGTGGTCAAAAGCAAAATACAATAAAAAATGTTTTCACATAGGGGCTGTGCATGAAATTACTGGTGCTTGGTAGCAGCCACATGACAGTTTAGGCTCTTTCAAAAAAATCTGCCATTAAACTGATGACAGTCAAGCTGTAAGACTCGCATCTTACTTGTATTTTTAAAATTATTTTATTATAAAACTTGTGAAACTTCAAAAATGCAACATTTCTTTATCTTGTGCAATTGCCTGCTGTGTACACAATGCTGATACTGTGAGGTTCATACAAAATTAAATTACAAAAGCAGAGGGTTGTGCCTTCTGCCTCCAGCAAGCCCAGCTGCAATGTACCCTTGGTCTGATTTGATATGAAGAAAAAGACTCATATCGGTTTCTTGTCCACACTCAGCAATATGGAGCCACATCAGAGATAGAATTTAGGAAACCCTCTTGTAATCCCAAATTCAGAAAAGTCGGACAGATAAATTGTACCTGCATCCTCTGTAACTTGCTTCTCTGCCACCTTTTCTTCCATACCTGCTCATTATTTGTACACTGTGAAAAGCAAAGTACTCAGCCTTTTTGGAAAAATCTGTTATCTACCCACAACCAACACAATGCATATTTGAACAGGGCCACAAGGGATCACTCAGTACATTAAAAAACCCTTTTGTATCATCTCTATCTAAACAATCTTACTGGTAATTGATGTAACTGGAAACTAAAAAACCTGCTGACAAGGAATTTAGTCAGATCTGCTACAAAGACTTGAGTTGCATTGTTACTGTAACGCAACTGTCAGTCAGTGACGTTTATGTCCTATTTCCCAAGGATTTCTGCATAAACTTCGGAGCCTGTCCTCTAGGGGGTTATGCAATATACAGAGCTGTGAGGAGACCTCCCAGCTTCGCTTTAATTCTGAGTTTCAAAATCATTTAATGAAGACAACATAAGAATGGTATCTTTTAATAAGACTTTAGAAAGTACAACGTGATCACTCTCTGCAAGCTGGATGGTCAGTGACCTTACTAAGCACCAGATAAATTTTACATTGATTGAATTCTGCAAATGCCACTTGCAATAATTTTACACAGAAAGATTTACAGCCTTGCAGAAGTTGTCAGAAAGGTTGCTCTGCATTCAGGAAATACTGAGGGCTGCAGCAATGCTGAGTTCTGAAAGCAGGGGCGGGATTCCCATCTGACCAGACAGCAGGTTCAGGGATACACCAGCCTCTCCCTGTGCAAACCAGGTGCCAAAATTAATTCTACTGAAGTCAACATAGTGGTTATTGATAAAGAATCAGCCCTAAAATTTCCAATGAAAACCTGCTTCGCTGTAATACAAGAGCTGTGGCTGTAAAATTCACAGCGGTTACTTAACATCATGCATTAAGCAGGCTGGTGGTCTATTTCGTAATGTACCCAATCTGTTGCTAGTAACAACTGCTTCTGTAAAGAAGTAAGACATCTTTGTTAGGAGCAACCACGATATAAGTTTACTGGAAGACAGCTAATTTCCTCTTAACACTAGGCCCTTTGCAACCGACATATCAATCGGCATTCCTATTTCACATATGTTCAGTACAGAGGAATGGTGTAGAGGGAAGTTTTTCCTTTCCCATTAAATAAAAAAATATGCAGAGAGCGGCTGAACATCCAACATCTGTCACAGTGCAGGAAAAGAAATGCAAAAAAATCAAAGGCAGGGTAAAAGACATTTGATGAGAAAGGCACATTAGAAGTACACGTGTTCTTGGTCCTCTTTGCATCCCAGTTTTGAGTATCAAGGTGGATGAAATTAGACAGCAGTTTGTTGGAAGCACAGAGAGGCCTTAGTATGTATATTGGTTCATTGGCTCCATTACAGAAATATCCAATCACATTCTTAAATATAAAAATAATGACCCGACTGGATTGATAATCTTGTTTTTACAGAAGACCAAACACTACAATAGTTATTCATTGAAATGATTATGAGGCAAAAATACTTCATGGTATGCAGACTGTCTTTCTTGTGACTATGGTAACATACGCTCTAGGATAGTATTCACACAGTTTTTAAGCATCTAAATTTGGGTGCATATGCACATACTTTCTCTATGAAACCAATGTAGAGATACTCTGCTCTGAGTTCTTCTGCAAAAGCACTCTTTAACTTACTAGCTCCACAGAAACTTATAGAATCAGAGTAGGCTTAGTGTTGGAAGGGATCTTCAAGATCAGCTACTTCAAACTCCCCCTGCACTGGGCAGGGACACCTCCCACTACAGCAGGTTGCTCAAAGCCCCATCCAGCCTGGCCTTGAATACCTCCAGAAATGGGGCTTCCAGAACTTCCCTGAGCAACCTGTTCCAGTGTCTCATCACCCTCAGAGTAAAGAATGTCTTCTTAATATCTAACCTAAATCTACCTTCTTTCACATTAAAACTGCTACCCCTGTCCTATTGCTACACTCCCTCATAAAGAGTCCCTCTCAACCTTTTACGTAGGCCCTCTTTAAGTACTGAAAGACTGCTATAAGGGCCTTCTCCTCTACTGGCTGAAAAACCACAACACTCTCAGCCTGTCTACATAGGAGAGATGTTCCAGCTCTCTGATTATCTTCGTGGCTTTGTGTTGAGGACTCCAGCAGTCCAAGTGGGGTCTCACCAGAGAGGAGTTGA
Source organism: Nycticryphes semicollaris (assembly GCA_013400055.1). NCBI lineage: Eukaryota > Metazoa > Chordata > Aves > Charadriiformes > Rostratulidae > Nycticryphes > Nycticryphes semicollaris. The sequence goes on along the minus strand of VXBJ01007454.1, from coordinate 464,313 downwards.
GGGGTAGAATAACCTGCTGGCCATGTTTCTTTTGATGCAGCCCAGGACGTGGTTGGCTTTCTGGGCTACCAGCACATGTTTGCGGCTCACATTGAGCAGTTCATTACCAACATCCCCAAGTCTGTCTCGCCAGGGCTGTCCTCACTCCATTCTCCACCCAGCCTGTATTTGTGCCTTACTCTCCCAGTTTAGCTCCTAAATTCAGCTCCATTTTGAAGAAAGTCTGAATACTCCTTCCTGCCTGACTTTTGCCTTGCCTGGCATTCCAGTCTGAAGGATCTATTAGATTTACATTACAGTCTGTAACCGATTAAGACGTACATAGCAGAAACAGAAGCCTTTAAACTTTTAGGAAGATCCACTCTGGTAATTTCAACATTTTAGTCTAAATTAATGATACTGTGCACATCAGTTGATTTGTCTTCACTTTAACAGCCCAGCCAACATGTTGAGTGCCCCAGAAACCCACTAAAATCAATTCCGCAGCAAGCAGAAGTGCTGTAGACATCCTGCTGCTGCAGAGACTGCTAATGGTGGTTACCCCTTTTCTCCTTCCTTATAACACTGTTTTATTTGACTAACTTCTTTGTCAGAAGCCTAGTGTAAGAAGCCCGAAATGCATAACTATGAACTGACTTTTAAGAAGTAGTAGGATCACTAAAGTAGTTTTTCTGAGATCTGGAACATCTCCACCCACCACCAATCTCCAGCGTGCTCTGATGTCTAGCATTATAGAAGTGTCCCCAGCATGCAGGTGATGCCCCTTCTCACACCCTTCCCCAGTATGCCTTTAGTCACTATCAAGACAAAGAGAAGCCATTAATAAGAAAGAAGCTTCTTTATCGAAATTACTGCTTCTATCCCCTTTTCTCAGCAGCTTAAAAAGGCCAGGGAACACCTGCATTCCCACCTCTTATAGTGAAGCTGGTCCTCTTGAAGTCAGTGCAGTTTACAAGATACTGAATATTTTTTTAACAACTGAAACTGGAAGAAAATAATACTTAGAAATATAGTACCTTGCTGAACATGCCTCCTCTTGCAGTCCTAAAATTTTAGTTTAAATCTTTCTCCTTGGCAACAGAGAGAGACTCAGGCTGTAGACAATGAACACACTTGACAAAATCTCTTTTGTCATTCACATTTAACTAATATATTGCCACTTCTGCAAGAGCCAAGAGATGCATTACTTGCCTAATGTCAGTAAAAACATTTTCCATTCATTTTATTCAGGACCTATTGCAACTGATGAAGATAGAGAAATCTACAGATAAGGCTCACATGAAAGGTCTTATCTTTTCATTTAGTCAAGGCCCAAGTTCCTTTGGTAGGATAACAGAGTATTTTTTTGGTTATCTGCACTTCAGCTCCATCAATCCAAAAGATAAAGTATGAGTTCCATTCTTTTATTTGAGGCTAGCAATAAAAAAGGTCATGCAGAACAGAGCTTGTACATTTTTAAAAGAATGCTCAGTGCTTAGACAATCCTCTTCTGTTTCCCTCTCATGAAGTTTAATGCTCCTTATTAATCTATATGTGCTTTTATGTGTGTTCATCATCATGGTACCTGAACATTGTATTAAATCACAGACATAAATAGTGCAGCTTCCTGTGGTGTAGCCACACTTGAGTTAGCGAGGAAAGCCACTGAATTAAAGCTATTTTCTCCTTATTTCTGTGAGCTATTTTGCTCAGCTATATTTATTGTTTTATTGCCTATATTACAGCAACCCCTAAACAGACTTGCTTAGTGTCATACAACCTCACATTGCATTGCCTATGTTTCACCTCACTTCATGAACTTCTCATTTTCACATTCAAATTTGTAGCAAGATGCTACAGACATCCCACATCCCAGTCTGGGTATCTCTCATCAAGTGGGATTCCTGCACAAAACAGGGATTAGGAGCATTGCACATGCTAGATGGGCAATCACATCTACCTCTCTACTTTTACCTGCTACAGAGTAGCTTCCCAACTTCCCTTCCCTTCTGCCTTCTAGTACAGTGCCAAAGCCTAGATAATACGGAAGGAAAAGTCACCGTTTTTCCGCTTGCCAACACCAGTTTTTTTCAGAACAGTTAAAGACTCACCACAGAAGGAAAGTGAGTGTCCTCTGTAAGCCATCCAATCTGATCCAGTTTCACTGAGACTGTTGATATTACAAATCTCGTAACAAGTCATAACTACAATACAAATCCTCTTTGCTCTAGGGATGAGACTTGCATAAACAGTATTACAGATGTCACACGAATTTGCAAATGTCCCTAGAGGAAACTAAGACCCATTTTCTAGAATTTGTTATAAAGAAAATTTTTCCATCTGAACTGTTCAGACTATCATCTAAATTTACCTACCAGAACAAAGGCAGTCAAAACTACGCATTTTCTATAGTCCTAGCAAATCAACAGTGAAATAGATCTGTCACCTCTGAAGACAGTCCCTGTTTACACAACAATCTGCATTACTTAAAAGATTTGGGAATCTGTGGAAGGATGATGGTTACAAATACTGAAAAAAGTCCCGAAGCACAGATTTTCATCAGTCTGAAATACAAAGGCATAAATTAAGAAGGCAGTCTACCAACTAGCCCTGAAATTGATCAGCTAGTAAATGCAGCAATGAGGATCTGGTTTTTCCATTCAATATATCTTTACTTCTGTATGTTTCCAAGCACTGTATCATACAATTTATCTAGATGTTAATAATTTTATTTCACTTTAACTCTGAGCTGATACTTTTTCTCATTTTATGATCACCGGCTTCTGTTTCCCCTACCTGATTCTTTAAAAATCAGATTAACTGCTCGAAACACATCTTTTTCAAACCATCTTCTTCAACCTATATTTTTGTCTTCTGTCATTCCTACCTTGCCTCACTTTTTCATAAACCATTACAGTAAAGTTATTATACCACTGGCTAATCCGCTGGTCACAATGCTGCAACTGTCCCAATTCACAGCAGGAGCTAAAACAATGACAAAGCAATGGAAAAAGAAAATTAGTCATAGACAAATTCAGAGCAGAAAAATTTTGTTAAATTTTGTGTCTTTTGCTGTTTACAATATTTTATTTCTAAGAAACACTTAAAAATACTAAAGTCTCTATGAATGACCCATGGAGGCAGTGCAGTAAGAGTACTAATTGCACTTATTTATACAAGAGCAAAAGAGAAAGAGTGGACCAACAATCATGTAGAGGTCTGGGTTTTACGGAATGTCCTTTTCAACCTGCCAGTTTTCTTTTAACCCAAAAACTCAACTCCTTGTCTTTTGCATTCAGCATGCATATTTCTCAAAATACTCCTGATATATCAGAAGAAAAAAAAAAAGTCTTTTTTGGGTTTGGTTTTGGTTTTTTTTTTGGTAACATCTGCTCTTCATAGCTGCTTTCTTTTCCTAGATAGAAGGGGATGGGAGAGATGGGTACCAGTGTCAGGATACCCTGATGCAAGTGGCTCAGCTCATTCAACAGCAGCTTTGGTGGCAAACCTACTTCTTGCCAAACCCATGGCTGCTCATTGATGAAAACGTGGGAGAGGATTTTCAACAGGGAATAATTGCAGGTGGCTTATACAAATAGGATGTCACACACGACCTCTGCCAGGAGAACATTGTTCGGAGAAGAATGTTGTAGGTGATTGTCTTACTCACACCTACTCATGCTCAGGGTTAATGCATTTACACGTCTTTTACCAAAGATGGGGATTCTTAAACTGTATTGTATCATCAAGTAAATGCTTGATCTGTCTCTACTTCCTTAATAAACTTGGCTTGCTCTTTTTCAGCCTGCAAAATTACCAAGTGCTAAGATACCATGGTGATGGGAAAAACAGAAAACATCGAAACAGACAGATTCTGTTCTCTTTAACTGAAATGCAAATTCCGTGATTCGCACAGAAAATTTTAGTCAGAGTGACTGCATAGATGTAAATCTTCCCAAAGGTGAGATTTGTGAATGAACAGTTAAGGTAATGTAAAGCAGAGCTTTGTCCACACAGAAGCAAAGTCGAAACAAAGAAAAAAGAGGCAGCAGAAAAAAAGAAAATTCTATGAAAAAATAAAACAAACTGGGATCGGGTTGTATTAATCTACACAAACAAATAACAAAACACACTTACAAAAAGTTCAGAAAATTATGGTTGCAGAACCATCATCGATTATACTCAGTGAATCATTTCCTTCTCCAGAGCTGTTGGAGGTGAAGCCTATTGGTAACCTTCATGAGCATGTTACAGGACTGGCAAAGCGAGCACCATGCAATTCCTCAAACAGCTGCCTGTTAAGTGACACAGCTATAATGCAAGCACAAAAAGCACCATGCAGACAAATCAAATGTAGCTACTTGAGAGAATGTTTGAAAATCAATTCAGCAGTGTTTCATTTGTGGGATTTTTAAAATGCTTAGACTCCAGACAGCTACACAGAAATTTCATCTATCAGCTGTATATTCTTTTTTTACATTTTTGCCCTTCAAGACCCTCCACGAAGACCAAGGCTTGACATTACAAACCCCAGAAATCTTAAAAACTAGAAAACAGATATAAACTCTCACAACCATTTAAAACTTACAATCTTCAAGGCTCATTGCATGTTCTTTGCAGTCTTGACTTAAAATTTGAGAGCAGAGACTAGTAATAATATGAACATTAGTAGTAACAGTAGTATTTGTAATACTAGTAATTAATAAAGTAAGAGTAACTAATTAACACAATGCAAAACAGCACAAGCAAAATTGAGTGTTATTCTTCATGACACAACATTCAACCAATAACCATACATATGGATTTAAAGAAATACAAAGGCCAAACCTGATTCTTTACATATCACCTAAGCATACGGGCAGCTGGAGTAAGTAAAATTCACAAACAAGCCATGAGGTAAAAGAGTAGTCACTGCAAATTACTGAAAGCTCTGAGCTGCATGAGCCTCTGGTGCCCTTCTCCTCCTTTGTATGGAAAGCTCTTTTTTGAATAATTCAAATCCAGTGTCATTGTCACCCTCTAACAAAAAAGTCTCTCACACTATGTTTTGCATACCAGCTCAGGATCTCTGTAAATAACACCACACACAAAAGAACTGAACCATCTCGTACCTTCTAGGTGGCAAATGATTAGGAAGTTAAATATATTGTAAGTCATGTCCAATATTGGTGTACTCTCAACCACGCAGCTGTCAGCACACGAACCACTGAGTCTGCACCTCTGTTTCTGCAGTTGTAACTGTCAAGCAGCATCCGCTAACAAGTTTAGTCTCTTTGAGAAGGATTTAAAATATTTTATCACATGAACTGAACATTTTATCATGTGGATTTCAGAGTAATAGTCCTTTTGATTTGCATGCAGCTTGAAAACATGTCAGACATTTCTTTCAAAGTCTCTTGCCAACAAGCTATGAAAAATGGATTTATTTCAGGCATTCTGGACTGTTATTGACAACAGACCAGTTTTTCATCCTGCTATAAGAGCTTCCAGGATCCCAGATTTATCTCTCGATCTCCACACTTCTTGTTCCCTAGCAGCTTGTGTAACTTACCAGTGATACATTCCTCAGCAGAGGCTGTCAGTTCTGTACCCATCTGCAGTGACGTTTTTAAGTCACTAACAAGATGACCTAATCAGCATCTGTTCTTGCTATGCCCATGTGCTGTCATGACATTTATTTCTTTTTACCATTATTTTTTTTCACACGTAAATAAAGTTAAGAAGTTCTAAAGTAACAGGCAAAAACGTAATGTTTTTTCAGATGCAATATCCTAAAATTGTTTCAGTGAGCCAAATTAGTGATACACCTCACTTATCACTACAAACAACAACATAAGTGTTTGTTTTACTTCTGATCCTGTATTTTTATCCCTTCATTTTTAGGAGAAGCCCTGGTGCCTATATAGTATGCTACTAAATGTGGTTTTCCCATCCTATTACAAGCAATTCTGGGCAAATTCACATCTCTAGCTCAGCTTTATTCTGGGCCAAAAATTAACGGCACATTACTTGAAATTTATGGGATTTACTTTTCTTTCCATAAAGCTCAAGATAATCTTTGATATGGATTTTATTTCCAGGATGAACTGTGCATGCTGAAGCTAGAAAGCAAAAGACAGGAAGACAGACAATGTTTCCAAGAAGCCATGCAGATGTTGGCATGCCAGATGTAAGAGGAACAAACTCAGAAAAATGCTATGAGAGAATATAGATGATGGTATGCCAACAGATGCACAAAAGGCAATTCTTACACAGTATTTACAACGGTCTGCTGGAGGCAACTATCACTGCAAAGGTACAGAAAAAGACAGCAGACCAGAGCCTGCATCAAAGAAGAGGCAGGAAAAGGCACTGTGTTGCACATCACCGTAGGCATCCCTAGCCTTTTAAAAGTACAGCATGATCTCCCCTGCGTCACTGTGGCCCACCAGCTAGTATCAAAGGGGAGGAAGAGGAAGGTAACAACCCACCAACCACCTGTCCCCTCTGAAGCATCTTGTGCCAATATTTATAAGAGAGCCTTAATTTCAAACCCCCAAACATACAGACAGATTGTCCCCTTACTCTCACCCACCCTTTCAAAACTGCTTCTGCCATTGTTCGGATCTTTAGGACCTAACTCTGGTAGCAACAACTCAGGTAAGTCAGAATCAATGTACATTTTTCTTGTTCTTAGCCCCAGAGGAGGTATGTGCAACATCACATCATTAGAACACATACCAAAATGTTTTCTTGTGATTGTACCCTGCAAAGAAAGAAAGCCTCCCTTAGCCTACTCGGGAAACAGAGAAATAAAAACGTTACATTTGAGTATATAAAGCACCTTTATCTCATTAAGCATTGAATGCAAGAGCATACTCTATAACATCAACACTGTAACCATATATTCCTACAACCAGCAGAGCACAGCAATCAGCTCAAATCCTTGCAATGCAGTTGTATCATGATATATTTGCATTGAATGTCATGTTCCAAATTGGAACTGGCAAGCATCTTAGCCTCACACAACAATGCCATATGGAGTTACATCTGATACTGCTCGAGCAGAACTCCCTTCCTATCCAGAATCCATCAAATGGTGCCACAGATATGCTATGGCATTTAAATAGTAATAATGCGGATGTGAGGGCTAAATTAAAAATGTGTTGCATATTAGAAACAATTTGCGCACTAAGATAAAAAAAGAGATTTGCTGGCTTTTGGCAGCAGCACTTACAGATATGTAAAAACCCATTGTACTTAATTACCTATATGTCAACTTTCTTAGCAGAACAATTATAGGACTAAAGACACATCAAAAATATTAGCACAGAAAGAAAAGCTCAGGTAGCAACAAAGATTTTGTTGCAAGCTTATAAAAGAGGAGCTGAGCACTCTAAGTTACGTACCCAGTTAGAACAGGGCGCAGGGATGGGCTGCCTGTCAGAAATGTCAGCTCCACTGCTGTTGTTGCTTTAAAGCTCTTACAGACAGGAGTTTTGTGCTTGTGCAAAGCAGGTCATGTTTTCCACTGGCAGAAAGAACAGCTGAGATGCGTGTGTTCCCTCACTAATATGCCTTCACTTTGGCCAGCCAGGGTCCCTTACAGGGGAAAAAAAAGTAACTCAAATCACCAATTTTACTTCTACAGAACCCAAAGTTTATACAGTTGCAGTGTGCTGTCACTCTTGGCACAATTCAACTGCTTGGTGGCAAGCAAATTAAAAGATTATAACCCATTGCAAGAATTTTTCTCTTTTTAATACCAGGAACACTTGCCCAATTCATGCCTAGATGAGACAGCCATCAGACAGAACCGCTCGCTACAGTCTAGATGAGAATTTGAGAGCCATCATGTCACTGCAGTCTTGTTAACGATTGACCCCAGCTGCCCATCATCTCTTGGGAAATCTGTTATTCAGTGGAGGTGATTGTTCCAGGCTCCAGTGTTCGACAACAGAAGCAAAAAGCACAGTCCCTCTTGATAATGACACCATTAGTTTTACGAAGGAGTAGATTATTCCAGAAAGCAAGACAAAGCAGGTTTTGTCTCAGGATCATTTAAACAAATTCTGGGATTTTTTCAAATTAGTGTGTGGCATGATAAATACCTCAAAAACACTACAATGACTAAGTATTTGATGGATCAAATCCCAGAGGATTTTCTTCAGCTCAGACAGACTCACTAATGACTCCACTGGGAATGCAAGCTGAGTGAAGACAACAGGATTCCTTAAATAGTTTTCATTTCCTGGAGCACATTGCTAACTAGTATTTACAACCAGGTTTTTGAAGGTTCTCAAAGGTCAAAGCACTTCCAAGTTGTCCTCTTTCACTAATACAGAAATAGGCCTTCCTCAGCCCTTGAACAAGGTGAGGACCTGCCTTCTCCCCTGCCTGCTCTGCAGCAACACTGGCCTTCCAGCAGAGCACAGCAAAACTAATTCTGCCACGTTTTCAGAGGTCCCACGTTAATGCATTTGCACAACAACAGTGCTAAGATAAGCTTTCTAAAGCTCAAAAAAAAAAAAAATCCCTTCAAGTTACTTTATTATTAATGCTATAGCTTCAGGTATTCAAACCATTCAGAGCATCTTTGCATAGCACGGCATGTCCACGCCTGCCAAATCCCAAGTTCCCTCAACGAAGCACAGACACTGGCTGCTCGGAGGCACACTTCCAGGAACCAACCAACCAACCGCATCTGAGCCAAGAAGGGAGCAAAATGATGACCAAACTACAACAGCCTACTACTTTTCAGTAACTTCATCCATGTCATCAAAGCTACTGAACAGCAAGTACAGGGACAGCAGTTGACCTAGTTCAGATGCACTTTTGCCACGCTGCTCACTAGCGCAGGGATCAGTGCAACCACCCCTCCAGACAAGTCCACAAGAATATATTAGATGTCCCGGAATCTAGAACTCTCACAGCACTTTTCCCACATGCTCTGTTGGTTTCTGACAGAAACATCATGCTGCCTGTCATCAGGCTTGCATTTTTCAGGGCAGCCAAGCAACTCCACTGTGCCTGGGGAGTACCCACAGTGGAGGCAGCCCCAGCTTCAGAAGCTGCTCTTCCATGCTGGTCAGTGTGCCATGGATACCGTGTAATTTGGACACTTAATTTTTTTTATTTTACTTGGGGACTCAACAAATATGTAGGAGAACACAGTTTTCCGGACTTCTGCTGCTCAGTGAAGTGACAGCATCATATTTATAAACAGTTCTAATCACATGCATCCAGACAACAAAAACCAGTGCAATATTAAAAACTGACCTTCCAAGGGTGTTATTCTTTTTTGTCTTTGTATAGTGGCAGCAATACTTTCTGCATATGAGAATATGTCATGATGAACTTTGGATATGTTCAAGACTTAAAAAGCTTTAAAAAATAATTTGTGTAAGAACTTCAAGGAAGAAAGGATTCCAGGAGCTGATAACTTCCCATGTAGGAAAATAGTGAAATAAAAGAAACTCCAATTTTCATAGGAACATGAGCCAGGCTTCAAACTAAAAATGTGCCAAGAAGACACCACTATATAAAGTTTATCAGGTGATCATTTTCACGTATTTAGGCACTAAATGCATCATTAAATGTGTATTAAATATAACTTGTCTGTGCGTCAAATCCTTTTGACGTTTGAGTGGTTATCACTCAACCATATGCCTTCATACAAATTTTAACCTAACTTTACTTACGTGTAACAGTTCTATGAAAGTAAATACAATCCATCAATCTCACAGAAGTTTTGCCTTAAAACATCAAGTCTTTGCTGCTGAATTGCTTTAGACTTGACCTGACATCTCCAATTTTGCTCACTGATGCAAAGACCAGATAGCTGTACTCAAAACCAACAAAATTACATCAAAGTATGTTTGCATGTAGTTAATGCTACATGAAAAGACAAGATCTGTGCTTGCTGGTTATAAATAACCAGACATTTCCTAACCTTTAACTGGAGGCAGGTCAAAACTATGGTGCTCTGGCACGAAGAGCAGTATGCATGAACCGAGAAAGACAGAACAAGGACCTAATGGTCAAATTCTAACTTGTAACTCAGTGTATTAGAAGCAAGTAACAGCAAGTCCAGAGCTTTACATGTCATTTAAAACCAAAATAGCCTCAGGCAAGTAGGGAAGGCTTTTCGAAACCATTGTTTTGGATGGCTCATATATTGGAAGCCTACAGGAGGAACTGAAATGGACTCAATTTTCAGAACATGAATACTAACAATGTCCTGAAAGACGTCCCAGTTTGCCGGTCAAAATTTGGTCTCTCTGACAGAAACTCCTGCACTTCAGCAACGGATCGGTTAGGTAACCACTACCACTCTCAGCCTTGTAAATCATGTGTCTTTCAAATGCATATCCAAAATGTTCGACTCCAGAGGACTCTGAAATCCCTACCAAGATTCCTGTGTCAATTTTTTAAAGCAGATGAACTAACCTTAGCTACATTGGGAATAACAGTCCGAACACCACCAACAACTGATACATTTCAGTGCCGTTCTCATTTGTTAAACCATAAAATTTTCCAAATCTAGAACTTAAGTCTCATAAACTTCAGAAACTGCCTAAACTTTTCATCCATTGGTCGATTTCATCCTTCTTTCAAGCAATACATCATTGACAGCAAGATGTGCAAACAAGGGAAAGTAAAGTTAAATTATTTAGAATCATCAATCGCCAATTCTATTTTATCAAATACAATTTCTGGATGTATAAAGGTTTTAATTTTATCATTATCATGTACAATAAACATATCTTGGAAAGTAAAAGTACTGATTTCACTTTCTTCTGTTGCATTTCTTAACTCCAGCTGCTATGCTACCAGTATATTGATATATATTTACAAACCAATTGTATTTTTCAATAATGCTTAAGTGATTTAGATATCTAAGTCCTATTTTCAAAAAGAAACAACCGGAGTAAACAGGACACACATGTCACTAGATGATGAACCGCTTTTGCAGATCTTACCCACAATTACTCTAAAAAGGTTTTGTTGTCTTCTCAGCCTTGTTGCTGTTTCTATAAATGCTGTGTAATTTCTCCCCCCACCCCTCTTCATTTCTTTTCCTTTCATTAGTAGGCTATTTGTATTACTGCTTGACCTAGAGGCTCAAACCAAACTTGAGAGCTTCATTAGGCTGTGTGTATGTTTGCATAGAATTTAGAAACAGACAAAGGAAGCCATATCCTCTCCTTGTTAAACACTGATGCACACAGAAACGAGTACCAAAAAAAAAAATTATAAAATTTGTAAAATTAAACACTGGGACCAAAAAATTATAAAATTACTTAGGCAAGGTGCATTGGAGCATATGGGCTTAAATTACTTGTTCAAATTATAAAAGTTATCTCTGGAAGTTAAACTCAAGTTTCCGATTTCCCAACCTATTGCCGTAAGTATTTTTGATTGCCTTTCTCCTGAACTATTTTCACTTTAACATGTGTAAATCTCTTCTGTCTTGGCAAAAGCCCTCAGCATAATAATGACATGGTACGCTGCAGTATGTGAAAGGATGTCTGCCAGGAGGGCAACCTCTCTGCATCTTCCCCTACAACCTGCATTTCCTTAAAGAGAGAAGATAATCTCAACCTTATTGTATATACTTGCCTTAAGAAAAAACAAACTGATTTTTTTTTAAACATCACAGCATCACCCCTACTTAATTTATTCCTCTCTTACTAAGCAACATCTGTTCGTCTTTGTTCTGAGTTCACATAAACTAAAAAAGAAATACTAAAAACTTCAACTAACTATGGTTTTTGTAGTATCAGTACACGCATCCGCAACACTTTACTAAAGAAAGATGGCCAAAGCCCCAGTCTCATTCCCAAATGAAAAGTAAAACCATTTGAATGAAAGATTCTCTATAAATAAAAGGTTGCTGCTAGTTGCTTATTAAGAAGATAATGACTAACAAGCAGGTAGGATTAAGCTGTGCAGAATCTGTTGTTCTATTTTTAGAGTCTGCAGCCCCAGGCTCAATGCTGAGGTACTGTGAATTACATGAATTATGCTAACATGCTCCACAGTTGCTTACCAGGCATGCTTCCTATTATCTAGACAGGATAAGAGTCTAAAAGAACATCTGTACAGACTGAATGAGAGCCAAGACCTCAGTGGATGATCCCGCTAGCATTGACTTTTTGTTGAAATTATCTGGACTAGACATGCTGTAAGAAAACTAACAATTTGGGGGATGTTTCTTCCCAAAAGAAATTATTTTAAAAGATAGTTTAGAAATGCCAAATAAACAAACAAATGGCATTCTGTTCACTTTTGGCAGGATGTAAAAGATAAATAATCTGATCATGTGGAAAAGGAGCTGACTTCCAGTATAAATACATATTCTAATCTCTTTGTGTTATAAAATGAGAAAACGAATAGGATTTAGGTCATATCCTCCACACTGCATCGAGAGATAGGCCCCACATAAGACTTCCAACACAGCTTTTCTCATCATGACTGTAAATGGGCCCACAGTCACCTCACATCTCCACGCTTTTCTCTGAGTCACAGTGTAAGACTAGTGATGCCAGCATTTGTTCTCCCATGGATGCTTCTTCATTTCAGAATTCAGACCAATGCTGATCACTGGGCAACTCTAATTGAATTGCTCGGGATTTGTCTTGTTACACCTCAAGTTAGGATGCAGAGTGGAAGAACCAGGTAACTTCTAAAAAAGCTTTCAGAACATAGCAGGGCTTATAAAAACTCCAGCAGGAATGATGAAATTCAGCTTGGTGGGACCTAGAAGAAGTCTTGGAAGAATCAAGAGACTGTTTAAACCATGACAAGAAAAATACACTTTTTTGTCAGCAAGGACTAGGAAAGCACCTATCATTTCTACCATACCTGAAAAATATAGGACAAAAAGGGCATGCAGAGGAAAGAACCTTTCAGACATAACCGTCATGTTACACACAGGAACAGACAAGTCTGGTGAGATGAATGAAGTTCATCAGATTTCCATTGAATTGCCATCCCTACTTATGAGCACAGAAAAAAAAAAAAAAAAACCACACTGTTTTCTTCCACAGTGGCTTCACAATATAACTTATTCATATGAAAGTGGTAAACATCACAGATGCTTTTTTTCATCTGTTGCTCGTGGGAACTCCTCCAAAAACACAATCAAGTTCCTCTGAGCAACTTCATACCCTTATCCAACATTGCAAATGACGGTTGATCAAAGACTTAAATCTCTAATATTGTATCTCTTCACTGAGCTGGATTTACAACAAATCCTTTACACCCATAGGTAGAAGTTCAGGATAGACAACATTTTGTAACATTTGGAAGTGGGGATCATGTCCGTAACATCTATATCTAATGCTTACATTAACACCCATCTGTTCAGATGGCGTGGTGCCTACTTTGAAGTCAGCTGAATTTGGTCTCCAGGACACAGACGCCAAGAAGTTTTACATGATTTTAATGGCAATGCTGTGGACACCATCCATATTGCAGAAAGGCCCTTTGTCCTTCTCATTTACATGAAAGCACTGTCGTTAGAATAGCTCAACTGCACTTCTTTAAAAGAGAGAAAAAATTTCAAAGATTAGTTAAAGGTGCCAAAAAGACTAACTTTGTGGGGTTTCTGGCTGCCAATTAAACTGTGTTGCTGTAGCTACAATGAAAAGATTATACAAGGCAAAATACTAGTTGCTGTCGCCTTTGCTCTGCAAGTGGGCATAAAGGAGAGACAAGATGTAAAGGCAGGGATGAATGGCTCAGTAGCTATTAGAGAAAAAAATAGCTGACAGAGCTCTGAACATAAACCAAAGCACTAGGTATTCAACAGAAGTGCATTTTATAGGACCTCTGCCGTTTGGCGTTGCTTCTTGTAACCTGTTAACAAATACGGCACATGGAAAAAACACACACACTTCAGAGGGACTGCCTTTCAAGGCAAATTTTCAATTAGGAATAAGGGAAATTCTTAGCAAAGCAAAATGCAAAGAGGATCTCAGCCTCCACGTTATGGTAGCTGATACAAGCTAGAGGTAGCAGCAATCTGAAATTCCGCAAGTGAGGAATACTAAATGCAAATGCACATGGTCGTTCACAATACGGATTGGCTGAGAAAGCCAAGGAAAGTTCTGACCAGGAGCAAGGATAATGGCGTAGCAATGTCTGAATTCTGTAGCATACTG
>VXBJ01007454.1:411705-441322 GCA_013400055.1 Nycticryphes semicollaris | reverse complement strand
TTTTTTTTTTTTTTTGCTAATATATGCTTGGAACAGATAAGAGTGATCAAGCACATGTTAGATCTGGGTACTACTCAACGATTATAAATTAATCCCTCTCTCCACTCCCTTTCAAGTTAAATCATCTACCAGAAAAAAACATAGATAACACATCATTCACTCTTTGAGGCAACAATTTTCTTTTTGTGAAATACCTATTAAAAAAAGACTTATGTTTTTGCTTACAGCCTAGCTAAAATTAGAGCCTCAGGAACTACATTAAAAATAGAAATAGTATGTGATTTACATCTCTATTTAAAACAACATTATCCCCTCAAAAAGCACTTGCAGAGCACTGTGTGACTAATGCTAACTAAACTAACTAGCAACAACTTCCTAGCTTCCCCATTTAATTAGTATTCTGAAATGTGATTTGTGAACCAAAGGCTGCTGGGAAAAAGTGTGTCAAATTAGGTATACCATTTCTTATTTATTAAGAATGCTAGTATTACCAATAAAATTTTAAAAACCAGACTATTAGGCAGCAGGCTGCAAAGGGGAAGGGAGACTCAGCTTCTGTCACACCGAAGGTTGTACTGTCACTTGTTTGCTCATTTTTTATTCACAAAACACCTTACTGTTACCCAGAAATAAATGAAAGCAATCCAGCTTCACTTTACAAATTTACATAGCCCACTGCTTTCGCTTTTTTTTTTTATTTTTTTAATTTGCCATCAAACCTTGTGTATAAACTAAGTAGTTATTGAACTAACACACAATTTTCCAAGCATCTGAAAACTAGCCCCGATGAATCCCATTACTGCTGGAAATTGGAAATCAACCTGGCTGCTTCTTACCAGTGTAGATTACCTTTTCAACCATCCACTTGGCAATCCTCAGAATCTCTAGCAGGGTGGAGGTTGCTATTGTTTTAGCTTCCTGGTTGTATAAAGAAGCTTAATCCTCACTACCATCATAAAGAAAGGGACTGGTTGCACCCTCAGTTTCAGCAAGGTTTAAATTAGCTAACAACAAGACTCACAGTGTAAAGAAAGCAAGCAGTGAATGAACACCAGATGATAATATGACACAGCACAGGATATTTCTTCTCTGCTTAGATAAAGATGAAGTTGTCAAAGACACCACAGATTACAGAATTTCTAATTCTCACACTCTCCTAGCGTAAAGATCACTATTGGTGAGATTTAAAGACAGGCAAAGTATTTGCACACAGTATTAGGGCATACCCAGGGTACTAACTACTGCACAGAGCTGGTCAAAAATGGCTTCCCTCCCCCAACCCATTAGAATTTCAGACTTACCCTACTGTATATTAAAATGAAGGCAATTATCTTTGGAGGTCTTGGCATGTAAGGGGGGGAGGAGAAGAGAGATTTACCCCTGGCCAGTAACATGATTAGGTTACTCAGCTGTGACCCTGAAACCTGCAGTCGGCAAAGAAACACAGCCTTGAAAGCGCTCCCCTGCATGCCATCAAACCACTCCCATCATGAGCTGCGGGCTAGGAGTGGTAAATCCACCCAGGACCTCATAAATATTTCTCCTGTGTAAATTACATGAAAACAGCTATGCTCTACTGAAAAAAACTGCAACAGATCAGTATTTCCAAAATAAGGATTGGATTAACAAAAAAGTCCTAACCAGCTGGAACAAATAGGATAGGCTAGAGGTCTCCAGTTTGCTGATCTGGCTTTCTCCTGAACTTGGGAATGCAGACCATTAGTTCTGCTTTTTGGCACACTCACACATCTGAAATAACAAAGCAAGCTACCTTTATACTAGCAACCTTTATATTAGTCTCCAGGTAACTCTGGCTGCCAAGGAATTTATAGCTTCGTTCCATGGACAATGGAAACTACACTAATGATTTATCAAGCTATCATCCAGGCAAAATTCATCTCTGGAACACGCAACAACACCCACAAGTGTTTGACCAGCTACACGATGAGTCATGTATGGTATTTTATATGTGACTCAAAGTGTGTCAGTAAAAACTGACAAGGATCCCCACATCTCTCTAGGTTATTGACAACAAAGGTATTCTACACACTACTGTCTAACCCCAACTTCTGAAGCACCTAACCCAGAAATGCTTTGTGTCTTCCAACTCTCCAGCTAAAGAAAAAGTGTAAGAGAATTATAGAATCATCCAAAAAATACTCAATATGGTTGGATACTGCCTGTATATTTTAATCAAAATAACACACACTGTACATAATTTCATATTTTCTAGACAACCGGACTCATATAGATTTATCATGCAGCTTGAAACACCCCTACATCACATTGGGCAGGCTCACAAAACAGTGGCTACATTGGTAATACTGTGCTGCAATGTGGTGTAAGGTTTTCTAGGCGCAATTTCAGGATGGCTACATTGAAAGGAGCAAAGAGAGGAATGAATTAAAATTGTTACTCTGCCATAACAGTGTTAATGCTATACTACTAATATTTCTCAGCACAAACAAACCTGTATTAATAATATATGAATATGTGTTTTAATAAAAACATAAAATACATCAATACTTTGCTATTTGGGCCTTGCAATCAAAGAATTGCCTTCCAGTTTTATATTGCTGGAAGGTTTGAAACGCTTTAACAGTTCTTGGCAGAAATGAACCAGCGGAAAGAAGCAGAGCATTAGTATTCACATGAATCAGTCAAAGCCACAAAATACATAAAATTCTATATAGTGTGTTATTTGGCTTTGAAATACGCCATACAGAAGATAGATATTTTTGCTCATTTACAGATTAAACATTTAATTTTTACAAAGTCAGTGTACTGTTTACTACTCTTCTCCTAGGCTCCTGAGACTTTTTGAAAATTTGAAGTTAACACTGATGAAGTAATCTTTGTAATGAAAAAAAAAGCATATTTGCTATTAGGTTACTCAAATTCTGTCTGTACTTTGATATGAAAATCACGTTCCTATTTGCCAAAGAATCAATGGATACAATTTTATAAGGCTTAGTTTTCAAATGTCTACACAAGGTATAAAATAATCCAAGCGGCCATTGCAAAGAGTTGTTCCAGGCACGCTTTGAACAAATGTGCAAATGATACTTAAAACTCATAGAATTTCACCTAAAGCAAATTTGGCAAGCTAAAAGGGAAAAGGTGATCTTTAAAAAAAAATCACACATCCCCACAAATAGGTGCTCTCACAGGGACAATCATTCAAGAAGGAGGGAGAGGAAGCTGGATAGGCCTTGTTCAATAACTAGCCTGAAGTTGGAGTGTAATACTAAAATGCCTGTTACCATAACAAGTTCAAGCAGCTCTGCAGCCTGTATGTCCTGAAATGGCCTCTCCCTTTCCTATTGTCCCTCACCACTTTGCTCCCCACAATCATAAAGGGGCCAGGCTTTTCATGATTCAGATTCACTATCATGCCCCAATGTTGGAAAATTTCATTGTGGCTTCCCAGTGACCACAAGAGATGCCAGCTGCTTCCTTACTGCATTTGTTCCCACTTGTGATTTGCAAGTACACTCCTGACTGCAGCCACCTCTGTGTTTCCTCTCACTGGTTTCCTATGGGACAGACTCAGCAGCCCCTACCATGACAAGACTTCCACTCCAAGTTCCTGCAAACCCTTATAAAGGCAGAAATTGTGGTGCAGTCAGAGGAAGAGTCTGGCAGCATTCTGGTCGCACCTTCACAGCCTAAACTAACTTTGTTTCCAGTTACTGTAGCTATTAACCCTATTTTCATATGAGGTTAATATGATCCCTTATTTTCCACCAACTGGCAATAAACTCTCATTTAAAGACACTAAAAACAATCCATAAGACAAATGACTACCTGCCTGTAAGCAAAGTAGTACATCACAGTATAGCTCAATGTTCAGTAAGAAATGTACATATTTCTATGCCATGATAGAATATCAGGTGTTAAATTCACCATGACACATAAACATTAAAAACAATGCACATCTTTTGCATCTACATTCAGCTTTCCTTGCTAAAAATTATAATGCAAGATGAAAGTCAAAGGGCATAACTAGTAACTCAAATCCAGCTATGCGTTATTCTTCTTAAACCTCTGGATATGGATGAACAACACTGAGACGTGTTTGAGATTCCCCTGCTCACTCTGCACACCTGATTTGCCAACCTTGAGGCATGAAATTAGCATAATTTTTACAGACTTTATTACTGTTATCCCACAATGAAATTATTTAAATTAGAGGAAAAAAGGACATAGGACAGGGAAAGATATATGTAAATAAATCTCACTGCAGTAAAGAGTAAAATACTATTTGGCAGACCCTATAGCTGGCACAGTATTCTTCTTGAAGAAAATCCTCAACATACCTCTAAAGCCTTAGATAGGTTGAAAGCCCACCAGCCTTTCCTATGCCTCCTCCCTTCCTTTTCACATAAAAAGCATATAGGAAAAATATAATCCTCAGGCAGGGATAAAAACAAAACAAATATAGAATTGGACATCCAAATAAGTAAATAAAACACAGAAAAGGTGTGTTATTTGTAGCTTGGTGCCTATCAATCAACACAACTCTCCTACAGCCAAAAACCTGGAGGATCACACAGCTCCAGCTGTTAAGTTAATCTCTGAGTGCCAGACCAGTGTCTTCTCCTCCAACCTGCCAGGCAATTCCCCCAAGTTCCAAGGGATGGCCAGAAGGCAGTCCTCTTTCTGAGAAAAGGAACACCTTTCCCTTGTATACATTTCTCCAAAAGCTCCTGCTTCCTTCCAATATCTCCACGCACTTTGGTGATAAAGTGAGCTACTTTGAGGTGTGTGGAATGTAGTGGAGACAAAGGACAGCTACCCTTCCCAGTGGCCAAACCACAGTAGACAACATCTCTGCCTTGAAACAGCAGCACCACAACTGCGATGGCACCCTAAACTGAGGAGTTCAGTCTCTGCCTCATACAGCCAAGCCAGATGATGATTCTGGTTTCAAAGTTGTTACTTCCAAGCAGGTTTTAAGAAAGGGATGTGAAGCCAATTGCTGAGCTAGGGGGAATCGACAACAGTCAGCATCTTACAGAGCTAGGCCCGTATATGGTTGTTCTTAATATGGTACTTTGTACTTTGCTACTAGAGACACATAAATATTTTATTTTTGGATTACAAGGGTTGCAAACAAGGTACGCCAACTAATGTCAAACAGAACAGCTTTACAAATTCCAGGAAAGTTACGTGCAACGTTTAGACAACACATACCCAACAACAGGCTTATTCGTAGTTACAGTAATAAGAGACGAGACATATACTCAAAATAAATGACCCCACTGGAAAATTCGAGGCACATTACTATAATTAAGCTAGAACATTTTCTGCAAAGTCATATTATGTAGACTTTTTAAAATGGGGGTTATATCTGTTCATAAATTTTGGTTTTGAGATATCATAAACTTTATTTTGTAACATTTTAAAATATGATTCAGGCCTGTTCCTTAGCAAAACCAGTTAATTTTAACTACTTTTAAAAACAGTTTTGGCAAAATTATCTGTCAGAAGTTCAATAACTACAATGACATAACATTGAACTTAAATAGGAGCAACATTTTTGAGCATCTAAAACTAAGTACTATCTGACACTATGACACCATGTTTACATCTGCTTACACATAGAGCATAGTACTGTCTCTCCAGATATATGACCATACAAGCCCTTTGATTTCTACTCCATCCCCAGTCTATGAATTAATGTAAAACCTTTGCTATGATCAAAGATCACTGTTGATTGGTCTGCAGTGTATGGAAATGTCAGCATCTAGTATGAAGCCTATTCTATACTACCTTCTCCTAATGTACCTCAAAGTCCTCCAGGATCTTTAGTTTCACTTCATTAGGGCTTATCTCTTACATTTATTTGGATCCACTGCACTCACTTGTGTTTTGAGAATTCAAGGAAGAATTTCTTATGTTTACCACATCCTACAGATAAAAACAATACAGGCTTTACATAATTAGCAGCTGCGATACTTTTATAAGCATTTTAGTTACAAAACTATTATTTGTTCATTTTCGTCTTCAAACAATGGAATGTCACTAGTGATGTCTCTGTCACTGGCAAGCTTTTAAAATTAAACACGAGAAATAAATTGCCCCGGGTTAAATAAAATAATCCAGCAAACAAAACAAAAGCAAAAACGGAGCAACCTCAGCAACATATCCCCTCTTCGTTATCTAGCTCTAGCCAACACCCACTTCCACACAGAATCAGAAGAAAAAAGTAGGCCTTGCCGTATGTCCCGGAGGTTAGCAAATCTGGGCTGTTAAACAGCAGGAACTGGCAAATTCTAGAAGTTCAGAGTCCTAAAAAAGACACTTGCCAGATACTTCCCTCTCCCACTCCAAAGAGGCTTCAATTCAATGCCTTCCAGAGACTATCTCTGGCAAAAGGCTGTATTTTTGCATGCATTTAACAGCAGTCATAGTCAGCATCTACACAAAATTATTACTGCTAATTCACTCCACCTCACACTAAGCACTGCATGTTACCTGCTATGGTCATAAAACCATTTTTGCCTAGTTCTCAAACCTGCCAGTTGCTAGGTGTTCTTTCACTGCCTTTAAACTGAAGGGAGAGAGAGAAAGAGAGCAAAAGAAAAATGATGAAAAAAAAAAAGTGAAAGCAAACATATACAAAAAAGTGTATGCAGAGCCAAATTTTTTCAGCATAGAGTTTCAAATACTCACCACTCAAAATTCAAACCAGATTTTCTAAAAAACTAAGCCCCTGCAGTTTCTATTGTGATACTTACAACTAGATAGTTAAACAGATTTTAACAATCTGGTAAATTATTTACTTAACAGCTAATGAACTCTACTGAAAAAAAAAAAAACCCAACCAAAAAACCTCTTGTAACTTAAAATTACATTTATTTACACACAAAACATTTCAGCAAAAACTCATGCTCTGTATTTTGCAAACCCTTGTTATTTATTTAAGAAATTACAATCAAAATCTCTCAAAGTGGATTGTGGGGTTTTTTTCCACAACATGTCACTTTTCATACAGCTGTGAGAGGATGAATTGCGACAGTGAAGTTCATAGTAAGGATGAGATTTTGAGTAGAGGAATTCCTGTTCACTGAAGGTCATGCGTCAGAAATACCCTTTTCTGTATATCAGGCTTTAAAAGGACAACACCTCACTTCCTGGTCTGAGCTGAATCTGCTGTGAATTTTCAAAATAACACTGATGTGTTTTTAGTGCTTCAATTCATATTGGCTAAATCTACAGTGTAAAACCCCCAAAGCCCAACAACAACAAAAACAAGGCTATCATCCTGTAGCTTCACTCCTGCACTCAGCCTGCCTGCTTGTGGTTTACTTGCAGAAAATTTCAAGAACGGAGGGTTCGCTTTATTTTCAGGAGTGGGGGGAAAGAAGTATTTTCCCAACGTGATCTGTTCCTATTTAGCCTCACACAAGCTCTGTGAGGAGGCAATATGAAGTACTTTTTAGTTTTAATATTTAGTTTATTTGCAAACCATTTCATTTTGTGCCTGAGCACAAAGAGCAGAAAACAAAATTAACTCGGAGAGAAAAGGCAGCAATGACTGTATTTTCTCCAATCCTTGGCAAAAACACTACAAAGAATATAAAGAACAATGTTTCTCTTTAAGACCCAGAGCTGGTTAATCAAAGCAGTCGATGATCAAACTACACTAGCTAGGAAAAAAGTAGTTCTCTATTGATACTGTACTTGCTAACCACTACCTCTGGCAGCCTCAGATGGAAAACAGGAACAGCCATGCTTTTGTCAGAGGTCTGCAGATTGAAGAAATCTTTCAGTAACCCCCACAAAACACACTGAGCAAAGGTGCAAGAAACCTCCTAGTGGGCAATTACTGAATAACCAAATCAGCAAGGACAGTTGCCTAATCTCCCTCAGTCTCTGTTTGGCCAATATTCAAAGGCATGATCACACGAGGACAAGGTATTGATTGGGATTGTAGGTGTCAGAAGAGTTTTCGTAGTTAACATAGTAAGGCCTTGGTGTTAAAGATATATAGGAGCAAAGAGTTCCGCATAGACAAACAAATTGCATAAATCACCCAGTGTGGAATAATTTAGGCACAATGCAATAACCTTGCAGTACATCTTGTGATCATATTATGAGCCAGGTTACAGGACCACACTAGGTACAGATGGATGAGTTAAGAGCACAGAGGGCTGTATGTGGCTTGGCTTCTCATAAGTCTTTTAACAACAATATCAAGGATCATTTATCAGGGATATGCATTGGTGTCTTCAGACGTTACCTATTTTTTTTTTAATGTTGCAATTATGATCTCAGTTTTCTTCTTCCCTCCATTCCCCAGTCAGACAATGCTATGTGGTGGGACTGACAACCCTGCTAGCTTTGATTCATGCTCTCCAGTAGAAAACAAGGGGGTGAGGGAAGAGGGAGGACCAAGCTTTACCCTCTGCATTTAAAAGGAGATGCACTCAGTTCCCAGTCAGATAAGCACACCTATTTCAAAAACTCTCCAACAACAGTTCATTCATGCTAAGCCTTGTGCTCCATGTTACCTTGTAGGAGATTTTTCTCCCATGTGAGAACTTCCTCAAGGGCCCCGACTGCCTTGTCTCACAGAGAGGGGTTCCATAGCCCACACAGTGACCCAATACAAACTAACCAAGGTGTCACTATTTAGTAACCACCTTCATGGGCTCAAAAGAGAAGTAAGAGTTGCGGGGAGCGTACCTCTTCACCTCACCATCCTTTATTCCCCCGATGTTATGGAAAAAAGTGTGGAGAAATTGGCTTTTTTTGTTCCTTGACAGTCAGGGAAACAAGAGGAACATTTAGCCCTAACATTCAAAAGGAAAATAAGGTATTTGTAAAGTTCTGTAGGCTTTTGGACTCCTTTTTGAAGCTAACAGTCAGCAAGCTAAAAATATCACACAGTTACTTATTCATTGTATTGGTAAACAAACTGGGAATGGTTCTTTCCCAACTCTTGGCCACTGCAGGCCTGGCTGCATGAGAGGTAGTTACACCTTCCTTTTCAAAATTAATTGCTAACATTCAACTAATTTTGACCCTTTCAGTACAATGAAGAGAAAGGTTTTGCCTTGTTCTTTTCTCAGAGAAGGCTCTGTCTGAAGCACATTTACTGTCACACTGAGAACCCAGAAATTCAAAGGACAGTCCGCAAAAGTTTCTGAGGAAGTTACCCATATCTTTCAGGGAAGCCCTGTACCAAACACTTGGGATCAAGAAGGTGTAATGGGAAGTCTATACCCTAAAGGAGTTTAGAAATACAACTACTGGAATAGCTCACTATTAAGATCATCCTTTAGGTAAGGTGAGAAACATTCACTCTGAAATACTGACTTCTCCCATACGATGATGTCATATGATTATGCAATATTGTCCACTCAAGATTACTGTATAATAAGGAATATGCAGTATTTCCCAGGCTTGTCCTTTGCGTTATTTTCTGGGTGGTTTGCATCATCGCATGATGGGAAACAAGGTTCCTCAGGTTTAACAGGAGACTGCCTCCCCACCAAAGGAGCAACTTCCTCTCTTGCTTGCTAAATTTGATTGAGTCTCCCTGTGGCCTCCCAGATGGTGTCACCATGCACCTAGTGGAAAAAAGCTGCCCTAGAAAACAATCCTCCACTCCAAATGATTATAGTCGGGATCTGTATTTCCTGGGTGCTACTGGTCCATGGGCATGGAGGCACCGGCTCTTTCTCTGGAGTACAAGGAAAGCTCGGAAGACTCGTAATTAGTTGAGCATGGTCAGCTTGACTCTCCTCGGGAGGAATGAGGAAACAGAGGTCGAAGAACCTGTTTGATGGAACACGGAGCACTAAAGCCAGCAGCAGCTTTGGTAGAATTAAGCATTGTTTCTTTTCAAAGACTGTCTAATTTTTCCTTCTCTTTGCCTCCAATTTGTTTACAATCTGTATATTGGAAGGATCAATGAGTGCACAAGTTTTATTCAAGCCACAGAAAAAAGAGCAACACACAAACCCTGGGAAAGGTATAATATAATCAAAATTCCTTTGACTCAAGATAGTGCATGTCTTCCATCTGACATTAGCGTAGATACAATATTTCAGCCAAGAAAAAAAAAAAAAAAGAGGAACCATGCTTCATTTCCGTCATGTCACTAAAAACTTCATATACCATTTCAGATAGTTTTATTTCAACATGCTGCAATGACCAGCTGCAAAAATTCTAACCACTTGCTCATGGTAACAGCAATAAATCATGATAGAACTGAATCAGCCTGACTGTTTTATGTGTACTTTTCAGTTCATGCTTATAGCATATAGACTTCTGTATGTAAATTCCAGAAACTGATGAAACAGGTAATTTTCCTCTTCAGCATAGAAGTGAAGTCTCATTAGAAGTCTCATTAAACCCACCCTTAGTTCAAATAACATCAATAATGATGGCACTCAGAATATCAGTATCAAATTAACCTCATAAGAACAGTAAGGTGTTAATGGGAGAGGAGTCCAGTTCAAACATCTGCAAGCTCTGAATCTCAGCATGGGCCAGTTGAGATGGCTCCATAAAAGGCTCCACTGAAGTCAACAAAGCTAAATGTGAAGGGCTTTGCAATTCATCTGAAAGTGAAGCACAACGCCACTACAGACTCCTCTACCCAAAGGTCTTGATTGCATATTCAACATATTCATCAAAGTGATATCCACTTAGGACTCTAATGATGAAAAGTACTACACAAATTTGGCATTATTTTACTCAAGATAAGCGAAAACCATGTACAAATGCTCCTAAACATGACAGCAAAACTTAAGCAGGGTTTTCCTTTTGCTCCTATTCCTTGTGCTTTACCCTCTTGATTTTCTTAACAGAGTTTTTAATTAGTACAACAGACAAACAATGAAAATGTCAAAGTGATAGAGTCCCTGTAGATCAGCTTCTGTCTTTACTCAAGTGCTGTACATGTTTGCGTGCATACAGAGCACTGATGATGTGCACTGAAAGCAATATTGGCAGTTAAAAAAAAGCTGACAGCAGTAACCTGATTTTACTTCAGAGAGCAGATCTAGTCTTAGGACCTGATCCTGTCAGGAATCAAGAGCCATAAACTTATTGGAAAACCAACAAGCTCAGCATTTCACTGGAAACACTCAGCACCTCACTGGTTCAAATCCATACTTTTTAAAAGTCACTTCCTATTTGTCCTTTGTTTACCCTGGTTTATCCTGAACAGTGAGGCTTTCCAACACAGAGATAACTTTGGAAATGATTACTCTCATATTCACTGATGATTTCAAAAGGCAGGAAAGAATCTCACTCTTTTCTGAGGGCTACCCAGCTGAAGAAAAGAGCATTACTTTTCTTCAGGCATGCTAATAAGAGCCAGTAATAACTCAACTGAGTAGCCTTGAAATACCTGACCAAACTTGCTTTTGTTCTCTCGCAGTAACATATTTTCCTTCTGTATCTGCTCTTTCACACAGTTATCATTCAGACAACCCTAAAAGGGAGGCTGCCCTACATCTCCCTTTCCAGTCAACATAACCTCTTCCTTTGACATGTATTCACAGCCTTAATGTGTTTTATCCATTATACCTATATCGCGTTTGCATGGAGCCACTGGGAAACACAGTGTAACAAAGTAGGTTTTCAAATTAAGCTTTCTAATGATTAAGTGTGTTAACTGTAACTAAAGCTGCTACCAGTCTCTCTTTCTCCAGGGAAGAAAAGAACACAGAGGTGGTGGGGAATGGCATCTCCTTCCCTGGATGCCTAACAGGAAAGAAAATACAGAATGAGTTGGACATATATACTCAAATAAATGAAGATGAATTATTTCATCCCTTCTCACCCTCATGTATGGCAGTTATTCCAAGCTAAACCCAATTATTTTTATTTAAATCAGGCTAGCACACACATGGTCTTCTGTGGCTATATATTCTGTTTCTGAATCAGGATCCCTCATGGGCATTTTGGTAAATGCAGCCTGTCATCACCATTTTTAAATTCTGCCAGGAGCAGAAGTAAGGTATTTCTGAAATGAGGACACACAAACAGCAACCAATATACAAGTATCACTTGGAAGGGTAAGGTACAAGAAGGACCTAGTACTGGAAAAGTAGTATCCCTTAGTATAGTAGGGTAGAAAGAAAGTAACACTGAACCCCTAGGTTTGAAGATTCAAGTGCTGTGAAATGGGATCTGAGCTTCAAGACAGATGCCATTTTGAGGCACAAGTTACTTACCCAGGGTCTTCAAGTACGGTTCTTATTGGGAACCTGGTTTGTGAGCAGTCGTACTTTCAGAACTGCAGGGTACTCCTCGCATGCACTCTCTTTTTTGCTGTTGAAATACATCAGCCTTGAAATGAACACCTAACTTACTATATTCGTATTTCAAAAAGTAGGGACACAAATGTTAACTTCACACTTGAAGCAATGATGGCTGATATGGTTTCACATAGTACAGTGAACCTGCCAACAATATTAATAAACAAATTTGTGTTCATCTAGTATTCACGGAATCATGGAATTTCAGAGTGGGAAAGAACCTCTAGAGATCACCTGGTCCAACTCCCCTGCTAGAGCAGGATTGCCTGCAGCACATTACTCAGGACTGCATCCAGTCTTGAAAACTTCCAGGGAAAGGGATTCCACAACATTCCTGGGCAGTCTGTTCCGGTGCTCTGTCACCCTCACTGGAAAGAAGTTTTTCCACATATTTGAATGGAACCTCCTATGTTCCAGCTTGTACCCACTGCCCCTCGTCCTATCATTGGAAACCACTGAAAAGAATCCAGCTCCATCCTCCTTCAACCCACCCTTTAGGTACATGTAAACATAAATAAATTCTCCTCTCAGCCTTCTTTTCTCCAGGCTAAAGAGCCCCAACTCTTTGAGCCTTTCCTCCAATCCCTTAATAATCTTTGTTGCCCTATTCATTCAATTCTAGTATACATTCAAAGCATTCTGTCTTAACAAAGCTCATCCTTAATCAGTGCTACTGTTCTAGGAAAGTAAACTTCTGACACCAGGAGAACTGGTTACATCTGGGCACTGTGTCTTCTGATACCTGTTTAATGCAAGAAATCCATAGCTTCTCTGGAGTCAAAGGTGTCACACTATTAAAAGCCTACAGTAAGAAATCAAGTTGTTAATATACTCCCCTAAGCTGCTATTCTAATTTAATTTCATGGCTCACATAGGTTTGAAATCATGCAAATTCATAAGACTATATTCTAAGGGTGCTGGTTTTTTGCTGTAGATTACTGATCAGAGTATTGCAAAGTCAGTATTAAATTTTGGATGGTCATACTGAAATGCCTAAGTTGTGAGTTTAAAGTCAATTCTCATGAACAGATGAACACTCTAAGGAACTGAAGCCATAAGTTCATCACCTTTGCACTCCAGTGCCTTCAGCTTCACATAATACCACAACACTGATATTCACTGACTACTTTTAGTATGATGGACTTCAACAATCCACATTTTGACATTTTCTTCTGTCGTGTCTGCACAATACCTTTTGGATGAAAGAACTGTAAGTGAAAAACTCTACTACACTTACAAGTCCAGCTGTTAAAATCCATACTCATCAGGAAGCTCAATAATATCCACAATATCAAAAGACCCAACAGAATGCAGCTTATTCACCGTGAAAGGATGGCAGCAGGTATGTTGTGTCCTTCCCCCACTTCATCTGAGCTTCAAATACAACAAATAATGAATAATTTTGCAAACCAACTCTGAGCAACTAAACTGACACCTCCCTTTAATTTCCTCAGAATCTTTCTTCCCCAAACTCATAGAGCCTTGGTTGCTTCAAGCTGCAACAGGGTAGGTTTAGACTGAACATTAGGAAAGAATTTTTCACAGAAAGAGCAGTCAGACACTGGAATAGGCTGCCCAGGGAGGTGGTTGAGTCCCCATCCCTGAATGTGTTTAAGAGTCATTTGGATGTGGTGTTGGGGGATATGGTGTAGGGGAGGAATTTGTAGAGTAGGGCTGACGGTTGGACTCGATGATCCCAAGGGTCGCTTCCAACCTGAATGATTCTATGATTCTATAATCTGTACCAAATTTATTCCACCCCGGATCGGTCCTGAAGCATAACATGTTAACCCCAAGCCATGTTAGCGCATCTGGTGTAGTGACTCTGTGGCTTTTTCAAAACCAGGGGCAGCCTTGTGTAAAACACAGGCCAGTAGTTTGCCAGGCAGGCAACACCAATATAATCTCACTGTATCTGTTCTATAAACATGCTCAGGTGTTGGACTGTCAGGCTTTTCTGCACTGTACAGCTGTTCCACAGCACACACCAGCTGCACTTACTCCCTCTTCACACAACTGCAGCTGAAGGATCCTAAGCCTTTCTGTAAAAACCTATCACATCTACTGCTAGGAATAAAGATGGGGCCCTAAAAATGGAAAATTAAACGTTCTGTTTCTTCAAATGAGTGATCCAAATGGAAGTCCCCTTTCCTCTCAATTTAGTGCATGAACAAGCTAACATCAAACACTTCAACTTTGACACTTTGTTTGCTCTCGCCTTCTACTATATTAACTGCAGGTATGGGATTATAAATGATATAGAGAATTATGAATTGGAATGACAACTTTTAAAGGTGCTCAAAACAATTCATTCTACATTTCAAAGGGATCTGTACATCCCAACTCTTCATCTCCTTTCACAGCCTATGTATATTCATGCACAGGTAGGCTCAACACCAAACATGGTCCGAGTACATGCGTGCAGGATGCCTCTACGTGGTACCTTTTTCACTGTAACAGTAAAGGTCCCAACTGCTGTCCCCAACTACCCATCCACAGCTTCAAGCTCCTGACTCTGCTTTGACAATTTGGAAGCCTTTTTTGTTTTATAGATCCATACCTCTACAGAGAAGGCTCCACTGTCAAGAACACAGCAAGACAGAGGCCCTGCATTACTGCTTGCTGCAATTGAAGGAAAGCATCCACACAACAAAGGTGTTGCAAAATTAAAACAGCATAAATAAATAAGTTTAAAAAAAACCACATGCCAAATAGCCTACAAAAGCCACGGTACAAGAAGGAAATAGAAATGTGATAGTAGGAATCTTTATTTCAGAAAAGGAGAGTAAAAACAGGGATCAGCGGATAAGGAAAAAGCTGCAAGACAGAAAGACACCTAAAAGGTACAGCAGAAACCTTATTTCAGGAGCCTAGGTCTCAGCCCCAGTCTCCCCTCTGTAAATATGAGGATATTGATACCTCCACTGCAAACTCTTGAGATGACAACCATAATGCTTCTGCCATACTTCTGGGAGACATGGAGAAACACACTTTCTCCATCCATGACACTTCCTTTTAGGAATGCTGTGAAAATGACTATGCTCAAGATTCTCCAGACTCAGATATTTTGCTAATGAACTTCGTTACTACCTCAGACAGATAAGATCTATGTATCACTACATATAAATCTGAAGCAAACAAAGTCCACTTCTGGAACCACTGATATAAAAAGCGGAGTTATTCGTTTTATAAGATTTTATACCTGCATTATGAGAGAATGCCCACCCCATCCCTTCTTATTACTGACATCCTCATTTGTTGGAAGGAATTATGTGAATGGAAATAAAGGCAAAAATTACAGAGGAGAGAGAAGATAATGCATTGCATCACAAGTAGATGCAGGACAACTAAGTATGTAAAAACTTGTCTGACCAGTTCACAGCATGCAAGATTATGATGAAGTTATTACACGTTATCTCATAACTCACAAAAACTTCAGACCATAAAGTAATTAGAATCAGGAACACTTTGTGCACTGTGAAAATTAATTCACTAACCTCACCTGTTACCACAAACACTACAGAAAACCAAGCAATACCAATGACAGCCATTTTTATGTTGTGACCTGTTATGACATTTTGAAACTTTTCTTTAAATAAATCCCGCCGCAAATATGATCTTCCTTATTTGTGTAATCTGGTCTATGATAAAGTGGTTTCGCTTTGTTGACCGTTCATCTTATTACAAGTTCCTTGGTTTGGCACACAACTGAAGCTTCAGCCTCTGTTTCTGCTTACTCATGTGAATAAAAACACTCTCCCTTAACTACTCTGTTAGACAAGTACTGCTTCCCCAAGGCTATCAAATACATTTTTTTTAAAGTTGCAATAACACACCATTTATTTCTTTTGTATAATTCAGCTATGAAAAATATACATTTGTATTTGCCATGCATTTTCTATGGCTTTTGCACATCAATTCTATCTTGATGCACAGGTAGAAAACCTTCATAGATCTTCTGCAGCAGTTTATGACCTTATTACCCAAAAGTGAAATAAGTTTTA
Organism: Nycticryphes semicollaris; assembly: GCA_013400055.1. Classification (NCBI taxonomy): domain Eukaryota; kingdom Metazoa; phylum Chordata; class Aves; order Charadriiformes; family Rostratulidae; genus Nycticryphes; species Nycticryphes semicollaris. The sequence goes on along the minus strand of VXBJ01007454.1, from coordinate 425,034 downwards.
TGATATTACAGCACAAGTTCCTCCAGGAAGAAACTATGAATCTCCTGTTTCTGATACATAGCGAGTATTATCAAAGAGACAATAATAACTCCTACAGTCAAAACTGCCACCCTGCCAGAATGTATGAATTGAGAAGATTTCAGCGCTTCACTTGTGTCTTACCGAGGATATTGCTAGCATCAAGTACATTTTCATAGGTGCATAAAAAGTCTCTGAGACTTCACATTATTTGCATTGCAAAGTTGATTAACCATGCGTAAAGCTTGTATACAGGGGTTCTGCAGCCCAGCACACTGCTGCTGGGAAGCAGCTTTTACTTGCTCGTCTGCAAACAGGGTGCAGGGTTGATTCACAGTTGCTGGAAGAGCTGCAAACTTTTTGGCAGCTCTACAAAACATTCAGCCTGTAATTTGTCTTACTGATCACTGCCACAATTACGTCCAGCTCCCAAACAGAAGAAGCCCGTACAGTCCAGTGAGAGACTGATGTGGGGAGAACAGGCCTCACCAGAGCTGCCCCTTTTTCTCACTCTGACTGCCTTCCATTTCAGCCAGATGCTCTTTTTTTTTTTTTTTTTCAACCTTGGCCCTCCGGGAACAGCATAAAAGACAAAATGACAATCTCACACTTCACGTCTGATTTTAAATCTGATTTTTAAAACTGTAAACTTTGGATTACACTAAGGATTTTGAAAGCTTTATGGTATTAATAACACGGATAGAGCAAACCAGTGCTTGGCTGGAGAGTAGACACATTTTAAACAAAATGTAACAGTTGGAACATGTTAAAGCTTGTCAGTTTGATGTCCAGAGTGCATTCAAACAAGACTACAGATCAGTTTTATTTCATTTGTTCAAATATCCAATGACTTACTATTGTTTTACTAATGAAAAATCAGTGGGAAAAAGAATATGTTACGTTTTTTGTTGTTTACTTTAAAAATGCTCTGAACAATTCCACTTGCAAGAAAATATGTGTGTAGCAAACCGAAGAGAAGGCCTGGTGGTCGGAACACACTGTTCTGACCAGTGCATTCACAAGGAGTTTCACAATATATTCACAAACTCATTCAGAAACAGGTAAGATGGTGATGTACTTACCCAACTCCCTAACTCATCCAGTTGCACAGAGGAATCACAATGTATGCAACTAAGTGATGAGAACAGTTTCAGTAACAGGGAACATCACTCAAAGAAATTCCCATTAAAATCAATATAGGAATATAATTTTTTAGTAGGTGTGCAAGACAACTTATGCCCCTCATCATTAGTGTATGGCACATACTACAGACTTAAACTTCTTTTAAGGTGTGTTGTTTTTTTACTTACTCACACATTCAGTTATCAACAAAACCAACCAAGAAACATTGTCGCTTTTTGCACTGCATTGGGCTATGACAAACAGACATCAACTGTACCTGATATATTTTTCTATATCATAGTCCTGTTGTACAGTGAATATCTTTTAAAAAGGGATCGGGACGTGCCGTGGTTTAACCCAAGACAGCAAGTAGGACCACACAGCCATTCACTCACTCCCCCTTCCAGCAGGATAGGAAAAAGAGGGAAGAAAAAAAGAGGGGAAAAAAAGCCTCATGTATTGAGATAAAGACAGTTTAATAGAACAGTAACAGAGGAGGAAAAATAAAGGGTAAAAGAATATACAAAATGAAGTGATGCAATACAATTGCTCTCACCACTCAATGATCAATTGCCCAGCCTGTCTCAAGCAGCAATTGTGGACTCCTGCCCCCCAGCCAACCCCCATTTATACACCGAGTATGATGTCTGTGGTATGGAATATTCCTTCGACCAGCTTGTCCTGTCGATGCGCCCTCTCAGCTTCTATGGGAAGCTGAAAAAGTCCTTGACTTCATATAAGCATTACTTTGCAACAACTAAAACTCTCATACTAAATCCAAAACACAGCAGCTAATTGCCAGAAACTTAACTCTATCCCAGGACAGGACTCCACAGTCCTACTAAATAATATATACACGAAAGTAATATGATATCCCCTATGCAAAGCATCTTGCAACAAACAGCAAAGCAGAGACAAAGAATGAGCATGAATTGGCAAGGACAGAACACCTAAAGAGATCACAGGAACTTGTCTAGGTCGTGGTGTCTGGGCTGCTAATGCACCACAGAATTGCTAGAAATCAGATTAGCTGAATTTGTATTTTAAAACCTTTTACATGGCCTTATAAAAAATGCACATGCAAAGCTACCTCCTAATTATGACAACTAAACCAATATTCTTTCTAAAGTAATGGGCTTTACTATATAGAGATGTATATGTATATAAAAAAAAATAAATTGAATGTTGCATAAAGGTCATTAGAGCTACAAGGTCTTGCTCTTTAGGTGAAAAGTACTGTCACTTGCTGATGCAATGGCTTACATTTCGGCAAAATCATTGCAAGAGGTTAATAAAACTCTTCTTTCCCACTCTCAGAGCCTTGACATGGATCTGAGAACTTGCTGGCACAAGGAGCAAAGGTGTGGAATAGAACTTAACAAAGCTTATCTCAGCCCAGTGACATTAGTACATAAGATTAGCCCTCTACATCATTACATCTGTCTGTATTTGATTACTTCACTAGTAGCGCTCTAACCCATCTATTGATAAAGAAAAAAGCTCAAATGTAATAATACAGTTAATACCAGCATTCATGGAATTATACAGGAAAATCCAGTAGTTCCCTAAAAGTGAATGATCTCAAACATTCTTAAAGCTATATGGGATACTCAGAAATAACCATGGACTAGATCATAAAGACTGTCCCTCTAAACCTGTCAACTCCTTGAGGAGAAACATCACATCATGAAAACCATCAGGATTTTCAAATATCTCCAGCGAAATTTCCACTATTGCCTCTTCCCTTGAGATTTTGAGACACCAGGCAAAGTTGAACTGATAGGCTACTGCTCCAGCCTTTCTCACTGGTAAGCATTTTCTTATTATTTCTTTTGGCTTCTCCAATCTGACTTTTTTGACTTGTGCTTGAAGTGCAATTTTTTGAAGACAGAAACCATAATTTTGCTTTATATATATAAAATACAACCAAACAGCAAATAATACTAGGTATTTTCTGTGATTAGGAGTCTCTGAAAATACCAACAGTAAGTACCAACTGAAATTTTACAACAGTGTTTCCATTGCTTGGGAGAGCCCAGTTTTCAGAGACACATCATGTTCCTTCAAAATCCCACTGACTCTGCTAAAACCAGATAATTTTGCTTGAAGCTCAAAGCTACCATATTATGCTTCCTCTTTCAACCACTTCTGTAGTATAACTAACTGGAAACTCAGTGCATCACTGAGAAGAAAAGAAGAGGGCCATGAGGTCAAATGTAAGAAAGAGGACAAAGTGGACCATAAGCATGAGTGACTTTAGCCTTTCCTTTTCCAACACATTCTTAGTCTTTGTTTTCAAAGACCATAGATCAATCTCACCTTGAAATAAAGGGAAGTTGACAGATGCTGCAAAGGTTTATGCAATCAGTAAATACGGTCCCAGGAAGAAAACTGCACTTGCCTCTGTAGAGATCTATAGTAGGACATTTCATTCATGTAGCCTGCTAGCATTGCCAACATCGAAAACTTATGTAATCCTGTAAAGGTCATCACATCAGTTCTTGACCATCTTGAAGCCAGAACAGATACAGAAAGACGGAGAATTGGCATTATGAAGATAAAAGAGATGATAAAGAGGAAACTGAAAGAAAACAAGGAAGGAGAAAATGCTACTGTCTTGCTGGCTTTTAATCTGTTAAACAAATCAAAGCAATTCCAACCATTTCCTCATCACCTGTGCAGACTATGTATCACTCTTCCCTTCATGTATCCACCACCACTACATCTGCTTCATTGCTATCAGGTCACTATCTAAAGATACTTATAAAAATTAATGCTAACTAAGCCACGTATTTTTTAATGACATTAAAAAAGGCCAACTTACTGAAGAATGCAGTTCTAAAATGCATAAAAAACCTTTGTTCCCCATGCTAAGAAGCTTGATAGGTATTTATATGGTAAAGTACTGAAAGATACTAAGTTGGAAACAGTATTAAGTTTGCCTACTCTTCATTTAAGGTACAGACATAAAGTGGGGGCTGACTGCTCAAACAATGCAGATGTGAAATTTATTTGGTAACATCTAGCCATTTTTCACACTTTTTTGTTCCTGCCTGTGATGAAATTGCCCAGCAGGACACCAGAAATAACCAAAATTATTCTATTGTCTAGAACAATTAAATCAGTTGAAGTTAGCCAATATAAAGCTGCCTGAAAGCCTCTGATGGAATCAAACTTTGCCTTTTTTAATTCTGAAAGCAATGGTTTTTCTTCACTTCTGTTCTTCAACAATCTAAGCCCTACACGGTTCAGTGAGGGAAAAACTCTAAGAACTGTGTAGCATTTCTCTAACACTGCTTACAATAAAATAAACATTAAAATTCCTTTTAGATTTAATGGGAACATGCCTACATCACTAGGTATTTTAGCTGTGATATTCAGAACTATGTGAAATCTTGGCTTCTGTAACTTTTGTTAAATCACAGCAATGATAATTTAAGATTTTTTTCACTCTTAGAGGAATGTGAGAGGATACTCAGAAATCAACTTTACTAGCAATTCAAGCTACTCACTGTGAATAATGATCAGAGCAGATAATAATTCTGCAGATGTTCTTACATCATTAATTTGCATTTTGCTTTACTAAAATATAGTGCAAAGTACATAACTGCTACTAAAGTTACCCAATCTCTAGAATTATTTATTAGCTTTACAGCTGAAGTTTCATATTAATATTGTCGAATATACTTTTAAAATCTTCTAGTGACTGGCTGCCAAATACGAAAGCAGTTGCTTATAAATGCAAGGTTAAAACATTTCTGCCAGGCTTCTGTAATGACTGGTTAGCCTCCAGATGGTAGAAACCTCTGTAACTGCTACAATTTGCATGACTCAAAAGGGCATGCAAAATATTCCCATTCTTCAGATCTTGCTCTGTCTACCTTCCTGTGAGAGACAAAATGGTTTGTTTGGTGTGTGTCCCCCAGCTGGCAGGTTTCCAAGCTGTCTGTACACTCCTGATCTTATTCCACATCCAGATAGCTCCAGCCCTACCTCTCCATGTGGATGGAGGGAAAGTCTCTTCTCATTCCTCTCTGACCATAGATCATCTCCTATTACTTGCATAACCCATCGTTTCCTAAAGCTCTCTTGCCATGAACTGTACATGTCTTTCTCTTACAGTCCAGTAACTGTGTTGAGGGAAAGGGGCTTAAGACAGTATTGGGTAAGGCAAAACTGAATTCAACCAGCCAATTCCAAGCAGAAAGGCTCACCCCTCTATTATTTATTTTATTTTTTTACAAATTGTATTCGCAGGCCTCCTTTCAAAATTTGAAAATCCCTCAAAAGCTCATTTAAATGGAAGTTTAGTTAGGGAGTGGAAACTAATCACGATTAGGTGCCAACTCCTACAATTCCAACTTAAATCAAATCCTCATTGTAGCAATATTTTAAAGAATTCTGGACAGAAAGGGCAGAGATTTAGTTTTGATGGCTGAGGAAAGTAGAAATCAGGCTTACATGTGCGAGATTTGCAGAAGAATAATAAATCAGTAAGAATAAAATGAAAGTAAAAGATGTTGTTAAATGTTATTTATTCTTGGTTATACCTTGGAACACATGACCCAGTTGAAGGAAGAATTTAAACACATGCCTGCATGAAATTTGGTGAACCCAGTGAACCCAGTTAGATCAGTGGCTTACTCACAACCATGAAGTTCTGTACAGTGTCAATGGAAGCACCTGAGCTGGAATAAGGATACTCATTGCCTAAAAACTGGCACAAGAAGGGCATGTAGGAATGGTTTTCACCCCACTTGGATATTTCTTAACTCCAGTTTTAAACTAGTGACTATGAACTGGACTCAGTTACTGGTACTTTGTTCTAAAAAATACTTTCTACCACTACATGGAACTTTGTAGCAGCGTCAATATCAGTATTAGCAACAGTAGGATGAGATTCTGACCAGTCGTGGGATCAGCTCCTGACCTACATGTATCATAATTCAGTGCTAAGTGAAATGCATGCTTTACTACACACTTTTCATGCCCTGAGCAATTTTTTCACATCTGAAGTGAGACTTTAAAAGCTATGCACTCAGCAAAGCAGGCAAAAAAAAGAGAAACCCCCAAAAACAGGTCAGTGAGCAACATACGGCCTTGAACTAGTCGATTTGCTTGTGCCAGATCATCCCTGTCTCATACATGGGCAGCTTTCTGCTGTTGCCAAAAGGACAGCTGGAGTATGTGGGGCAGCAGCAACTATTCATTACCCTCCTCCAGGTTTCTCTCTATGCCTCATCTCCTCCTTTCCCTACTTTGCCCTTTCCCTGCAGTAGGAACCACAGAGGCAGCTTTTTCCCCCTCTATTGCTTCTCAGCAGGCTGGGAAGCACTGCAGGTAAGCAGGAGCTGTTAGGAGAGAACATTTCTAGCAGGGAGTAGGAGTAGATTTATGCAGCTGTAGAAAGGGATTGATACAAGATAGTGGGTGAGCTACGTGGTGACTGTACCACATCCCCAGCAGAGAGGGAAAAGAGGAGACACAGGAGGAGGGAGACAGGCTGGGGAAGAAGGCAAGGAAGAGCCTTATCTATACAAAGTGCTCTCCAAAATCTCCCATCTCCTCCTGGCAACTGTTCACCCCCACAATTATGCTGAGTCCCTGTGAAACTCTGGTGATCCCTGGTAACTCTCTCACCTTCGCTCCCCAAACCTGACAGACCTTGCCCAGTGACAGCCTTGTCATGCAGAAACCTATCAAAAAGGACAGTGATTTCCCTTTTATTTCAACAGATACTCTTCTGATAACAATGTTTTTCAGCAGCCTGTGAACCACAGTGTAGATGAGTTGTAAACCTTTCACAAGCAAAATGCTAGGCCTTTCAACACCATCAGCAGAGATAAGTTCAGCCAGTAGATGAATATAAAAATGAAAATATGCTATAAGCAAACTCTGCTAGCCCAATGCCACCCTTCAGCAGTGTATGGCACAAGCAGAGGTTAAACTGCAGGGTGATCTCCACTAAAATGATCATGATTACTGTCTGCCAGCTACAACAGTTCACTTTCTGACTGAAAGGAGCAACAGAAACTGCATTTAAAAAAAAAAAAAACAAACAAACAAACAAAAAAACAAAAACAAAAACAAAAAAAACCCCCAAGCAAACAGAAAAACTCTGATAAGCACCTATGCCGTCATTCCAGTTAATTCTGATCACAGGCACGGGAAGGAGACAGTTCTACTTCTCACATCCATGGACAGCTCACTGGACCAACAGCTCAGAAGACTTTTAATCCCTCCCCTGGTATTGCCTTTCTCAGTGAAAGTAGGCACCTACTTCTCAATTCCTCAAAGAGAAGAAGGAATATGGACCTTTCACTAAAGTGCTTTCAGATTTTCTAATGTATGACATACTTGTTACTATTATTTCTCTTGGGCACCACGACATTCACAGCTCCATTAACCTAGCTGTCTACCTTCAAGAACTGCAACTTAAAGACCTAGTCTTTTCAATAGCAAAATGTCTTCTATAGTACCCTGTAAGCATGATGTATAAATAACTCACTCAATGGTTCAACAAGTACATAAAATAGCGTACCTCTTCTCCACGCCATTTCCCATAACTCATCATCAACTTGTTATTGAGATGTTACATTCATCCATAACAAACTTGCTTTACCCAGTGGTGGCAAGTTGCATGACTAACTTCACATTTATAAAATGGAAATATGGAAGGATGCTTTCAAAAAGAGTATATTGTTTTAAATTCAGATCTTAAGAAGCAGCACTGAAGAGAAAAAAATATTAGTGTGAAAGGTATTTAGGACTAGCACAGAAAAGCTCACTTAAATCTGTGTTTTATTTTTTTCCTGACAGTGTTAGGGATTTTTTAAGACAGCAGAAAATTAAACTTGTTTCATTAATCTAAAGATAGCTGTAACATTTTTTTCAATGGAAATAGAGGCTTTTCTTGCTAAACGTTGTGATGTCCTGACTGATTTAGTGAGTCCTACTACTTAGCCCACAAAAGGATTTCTTGGGACGACTCAAATAGGTTTTCTTATGTAGAGCAGGGCTAATGGCAGACTCTTAGATGGAGTCTTTGGCGCAGGTCCAGTCAAACTGATTTCATCTATCATCAACTCTGGAAAGTGGACTTGAACTCAAAACCCACACTACCAATCATCCAAATACATAAACATTGATCATGCTAATTCACAGGAGTGTTACCACAAGGTTAAATATCAACAGAATTTTCCTTCCCGATTGCAATTCTACTCATTAAAATGTAGCTGCATTACCAACCGAAGTGCAACGTTTACACGTGCCACACATTTGAAAGCTAAAGACATACTTTATTACAACCTGAATTATCTAACTCAAAAAAAATATAACCAAAGCTTTCATGTTATCAGTTTCTTTTACAATCGGAACTTGCAGGTTGTTTATCGTTCTGTATTTCACCTTTTTCAAACTGCAAGCTCACCAACGTCCTCTTGAATATTTTGTGCCATTCTGTATAACATTTTATGTGCTTACAGAAAAGCCTGTAACGTCATCAATCCAAAGCTCTCTTTAAAACTGCAGTGTAGCCATGACTAAAAAAATCTGCACAACTGACACTTTTACTGTGCTATGTCTGTATTGATGCACCACTGGAAAAGCAGCCATCTTTTTAATTGGCACTGTATCTATTTTAGAAACCCAAACAAGTATTTTAATGTTGATCTTTAAAACAAACAAACAAACAAACAAACAAACAGTATCTATTTTGTTACAAGCTTCAATCCAATAAAAACTGAATCACTGGTTTAGGCCATAACTGATTATTTTTAAAAATATATATATCCAGGGATTATACATATTGTAAGGTTAAAAATATTTTTTGCAACTGCTGAATACTCTGTAGATAGAAGGAACCAGGTTTTTGCATATTTATCTGACGTGTCCTAATACAATAGACACTATCATGATTTTGAGCTTTGTACTTGTTTATCATTACTGTTTCCACTGTAACCATGGCATCAGTATATAGCACAGGCTTAACAGTGAGAAAAATACCCACTATTTTCCTAAAAAACTCATCTCTTAGAAAAAATTCAAGGATTTGCACAATGGCAAAACCCAATCAAAGTAGGTGAGCTGGCTAAAGAGAGAAACAGATTCTTTTTAGGAGAAAAGAAACAGACTATTATTTTTTTGCAAGTCTTTTTTTTGCATTTTGGACTTCTGTCAAGAACCTAGAAATATATTTCAGGATAAGTAACATAACCTTGACCCTCCTGCAGATATTATAAAACAAATATTGAAATTTCCTTACAAAAATACATACTGTATTATATGAGACGGAAAGCATTAAAGCTATTAATATATTGACAAGAGCTGTTTTCAGCACATGAGCATTTTCTCAAACCTATTTAAATAGTGACAGTCCAATCCTGCAAGAACTGTTGCATCATTCTGAAGGTAAAGATGGGCAGCAATTGAATTACACCAAAAACACTGAATAAGTACATGGTACCCAGTTCAAACTTTCAGGATTGCTTAAAGGGAAACCCTCAGAATGGCATAAAAAGACTTCATGATCTCCAAGAGTGTTTCTTAGGTTGCATGTATTTGATATTTCAGGCAGTAAGGAGGAACGGGTTCCTGTGATTGCTGCTTTTCATTTGCTTATTATAAAGTTGGGAACAAGTACTACAAAAATAGCTGCCTTTAACGCCAAGACTGAATTGAAGGAATTAGTCCTTTTATTAAACAGAAGAAATTGACTGTACTGTACCAGCAGATCTTTAGTCCACGTGCATCTTCCTTCTACTCTGAAAGCCATTCATTTCATAGGCAACTTCTCTTTTTCAGTTTTAACAGAGACTAGACATACTCATGAAGATACCAATACATCTGTTTACTTCACTACGTGTAGAGATTTCATGGCCACAAGCCTTATTTTAACTCGGTGAAATCACAAAAAAAAACCCAGCGTGACTTTGTAAGAGTCTGTTCTCTAAAGGTCCCTATCTATTAGCAATCCCATAAACACACTCAGTATTACAATTACAGTGACACATTAAGTAAATGGGAAAGTTTTGGAAAGGGTAAAGCACAATCCTGTAAATACTTGCCTCCTCACCAATTCTAACTGTGCTACAGGGAGGGCAGTGTACACTGTGTATCACATGTACCACAGAAATACAACCCACATTATAAGGATTTACTGCACAAAACTGAGGTGATCCTTCAGAAGCTGCATTATATTGAGCTGACCAGTTATGATCCGCTGCCATGTCCTCAATCCTGTCACATCGACAACAAGCGTAGTCTCCTCCCACCTCATCTCCTCCCACCCAGTGAATGCTGGACAGCAATGAATCCCGGTGCAATAAAACAGCATTTATCTGATTCAGCTATGTAGTTCCTCCCAAATCATGTTTACAATGGGCCTCAATCTGTTAAATTCCACTATTTATCTAGGGAATATGTTCAGATGTTGTAGTTCACCTCAAAAATCAGAGCCAGGATGTACCCCAGCACACCAGCCCCACCAAAATTCAAACTTGGCTTCTGCAACCTCCTGCCAGATCTGGCGACAAACTCACGACATGTACCATACACAAAAAGAACATACAAAATTATTATTCTCACACTAAAAATCTGTCATGACGTTCTCACCCCACTGGTCTCAAAGATGAAACCACCCTTGATATCAGGAGAGCCACAACTTGATTATCATTCAATACAGGTAAAAGACATCTGCAATACTGCTGCATTTGTCATTTCCCGATTTGGCTATTTTTCCTCTGCCTATCACCCAGCTTTACTATCCGAGCTTACTAATGTGTAGCTTTTATAGAGCATCAGAATAATCTAGATCCTAATTATCACAACACAACAGATGTAGCAGAAATTAAAAATATTTTAAAGTTGTAAACATAAAAGTTTTACCAGTAAAGTTATTCAGCTCCTAATCAATATATAAAGTCTAATTCTTTCACGCCTGTCCATCATTCTGACATCTCTTTATACCACTGATTTAAGTAAAGAAGCCCCAAAGAATACATGAAACTCAGAGCTATTAACTCTCGTTATTTTTACTTTGGTGCTGGGTTCTTTGTCTGTTTGCCAAAGAAATATTGCCCTGACAAGTATCCTTGACCATAACAAGTAAATACACAAAAAGATGAGCATGCACATTTCAGATGGCTGGTCAAGCAGGGCACATTTAAATGAGAAGACGGCTACTTTTGTTTTATTATACATCTCATTTAACTGTTTAACTGCAGAAATGTTCAATATGCATATTCACATTTCCTGTGTTTCCTTTTTCTTTGGTTGGTTTGATTTTCCACGGTAAATCACAGTACCTGAGGATGTCAGACCAAGGATTTTCCAGCTTTTTTGTACTCCCACTGAGGCATGTTAGCCTCTGGGTCTTTAAGATGCAGTAGAAGCTCTAAGATTCGTTGTGTATACAGGCAACAGAATTTGCCTGGTTGGAGCCAAAATCCACCAGGACCTTTTCATCAGTTTTAGGTATTTGAGGAAGCAGTGCATTAGCTCTATGCATAAAGGTGTAGATCATCTGGGGGAAGGAAGGAGGAGCATCAGTGTTGATGCAGTGAGCTTTCAAGTGATATGAAGACCCTGAAGTGTCTCGGATCGGAGGTCAGGTCTACATTGTTAAGGCTCATCATTGCCAGGCTGACCAGGAGTGTTCACACTGAAATTACAAACTCAGTCCAAGTGCTGGATCTGGGTTTTGTGGTAATGTTCTGTTTGGGTGCGTTTGGTTAGGGTTTTTCTAACACAGTAAGATAAGCAGACTTGTATTTATGTAACATAATTTCAGAAACTGACGTGGTAATTATGCATCTCTTACTTAGATTCAGCATATTTTTCTTTCCTCCCGTGCCTGTAGACCACATGCATTAGACATACAGTAACCATGACTATCTCAGTATAACAAAGCGTGGAAATAATGAAAAGCCTTCAGACCTATTACATGCCCTTGGCAACCTAGCTCTGTGAGGCAGATGTTGCATCCAGAGCCATGCCACTGAAAATCATATGTACATGTATGTATCTACAACGCGAACACTTACCCAGTCCTCGAAGTGGCGGCTCCCGTTCTGCAGCAAGTCCTCAAACTGTATAGTGCAGTTAGCTACAAAATCGTCGTACCCGATGGGGGCATCATGGAAAACAGCCATCTCTATCTTCCTGCCATTACAAACGTCGGTGACAAATTCATCGTTCCAAGCAGGACTGTTGGTCTTTTGCTTGGTTGAGGTCTGCCCGATCCTGGAGTCGTCCACATTGAGGGCTATGTAAGGGTCCAGCAAAAAGGTCTGTGGCCTGGGACCCACCGCATGCCTCAGAGACCACGCCGTGGGTTTCAGATTCACCGCCTCACAGATCTTGATTTTCAGCAAGCCATTGAAAACCACCATGGCTGGATGGCTGCACTTTTCCCGGGATTAAACACTCGCACAACGCACTCGCACCCAGAGGGAGGGAGGAAGGTCTCGCCAATAAATAGGAGGGCAGGTCTGGGAGTGGGGGAGCAGGATACAGTGCGGGTCTCTTCGCCTTGCTGCTGCTGTTACCTTTGATTATTTAGCCTTTGCTCTTGCGACACCCAGTGAATACATTTATTTTCTTGCCCGTGTTTCTAACGGAAAACAAGGGAGGGGGGCCGCCGGGGAAGGGGAGGCTTCCGCGGCTGCAGAAACCCCCGAATGCAATCAAAACCCGAGCATAATCAATCCTTGGGGCGAGCAAGAGCCTTCCCCCTTCACCTAGACCATAATCCTGGATCAGCCTTTGCAGAGGAGGCAGAGCCGCGATCCCAGGTTCCCGCACACGCCAGTCCTGCCCGTGCCGCCGCACAACAATACACACACGCACACACTCACACACACACACACAAATCAGAAACACCGGCCGACCCACCAGCCCTGCCTACTGCACAGCCTCCGCTCAGCAAACATCCACCCGGGGACCTTCCATCCGCGCCGGAGCCCGGAGCCGCCCGTCCTGCACCGCCTCCTCTTCCCCCTCCGCCGCCGCCAAGGCCGAAGACCCAGCGGAGCGACCCCCGCGCATGGGGTGGAGGGGACTGGGAGGGGGGCGACGGCAGCGGAGCAGGGCCCCGCGGGTCTCGGCGGGCTCCGGCTTGGGCGGCCGCCGCCCTGGCGATGGGCAGAGCCGCCGTCGCCGCCACCTCCTCCCGCCTCCCACCGGCCGCCC
>VXBJ01007454.1:390599-411117 GCA_013400055.1 Nycticryphes semicollaris | reverse complement strand
CTTCCCCCGGCCGGGAGACGCGGCCCGGCTTGGCTCGGCACGGGGTGGAGGCAGAAAGCGCCTCTGGAACGGCTGTCGCCCCGTGGCGGTGGGTAGCCGCCAGCTCTCTTTGTCTGCTGCGGCTCACCTGGCCCGGAGGAGCCGGCCCGATCCCGCCCCACCTCTGCCCCTCGGTGCCCAGCGCTTCCCCGCTGGCTCCGGCTGACGGGGGGCACGGCGGGGCGCTAACCGCCTCTGTCCTGCCGGGGTATTGAAATGGGGGTAAAAAAACTTCCGAAAGGGTAAAAGGGCGTATTCACTATATTACTGAACGTTATCTACATGTCATATAAGATTTCAGTCCTTTTCATCACCGTGGTACCAAATCCTGTATTAATTAACCAGGAAACTATGTGCAGCTTGGCTTTTCTCCTCAGAACAAGCGTACACAGGATCTAGATGGTTTCCTTCAGTGAAAATCACTACTGCCTTATTTATTTATAGACTTTGCCAGTCTTTTGTGAGAAAGTCATTGGGAAACAGATAGACTTCGGCCTTTGATGGGATTTGAATTCACCGTAATACCACAAGAGGAACCGAGGGCTAGCACCTGGGGGGTGGCTGGGGTGCTTTGAAGGTTCAGGCAACATAAAAAAGGAGAAACTTGATTGCATGGATCCAGTCGAGTAAGGACATAAAAAGATGAGCACCCAGTCCTTGATCTGGACCTGATTTTCCTGACTGGAGAGCAAAGAACAGATCATTATGGATTTCTACAGGTAATGGCACAGGAGGCAGGTGTTATATTTGGAGCTGATGAAATAGCTCCAGTATCTGTGCTTCCAGAGTAGTTTCCAGATAGAAGATACTGTGCTAATGAAGCCTAAGGGTCATGAGAGCATTCACGTCAGAGGAAGAAAGACTTTTTGGTGCTTGTTGCCACCTAATCTAGCAGTCAAAGTAGAAGTATAGCAAAATCTCCATGTTCATTATCATTTTGACAGTTCCCAAGCAGACTCGTTTGATACAAAGCTGTGATATGGAGCCAATTACAGGAAATGTCTTCCTTCACAATTCAACCTTCTCAGGGCTCACAGCAGCTGTGATACATCTAATGGTGTTATTTCTGTAAAGGACTGTACTCACAGAGCCCACCAGAAATACAAAAATCACCTACTCCTTTCCTCCCAGCCCCATTCACAACCTAGCACGTATATTCCTATATATTAAGCTATATGGTCTTACTTCAGTATGTCAGAAGGAACTCTATAATTAAATCTTTCCTCTGGATGTGTTTGTGTTGTTTCTCGATAACGGTAATATAAACACTATGCTCCATTTCCTTGGGTATTGGAAAACATAAAAGCTGAAGTGATACACTGTTTATTTTTTTTGTGTTTATTTTTAAGAGCCCTGCAACTACCTGTATTCCAAATGCCCAAGGTAAGATTTAAGTAAACACAGTCTCCATGGTGAGTTTAATGACCTAGCATCTCTGTGAGATCACACACACATATTACAAAAGTCTTGAATAAATACAGACAATATTAACACAGCATACAATATAATATAAATAAACCTTGTATTTGGCTAATCACATATACAAACTACTGCGTACATAGCTAGGCTCTGATATCTAATTTGAGCCATCTGCACTTTTCCATGCGCTGAAGCAAGCTAAGATTTGGTTTCACAAATCATTTTTTCTAAGGAGACTGCCTGCATGAGTAAAGATTTACAAGCTCACTTAGGATCAGATAGCTAAAGCCTTACACTGCTTGGAAAAACACACATAGGTTGCACTGTTTTCTTTTTTATTATTCTACTTTGGGAAAGTGTGTTTATGCCAAGACCGAACTTTTAACACTAAGGAGTTATTAATTTACCAAAAGACCCTGGAACAATATTCTTAAAATCCAGTAACTCAGGTACATTGAGCAACATTACAATGCTTCCTGCAAAATTCATCCAAACAAAAAGTTGGCTCGGTGGTCTCAAAAATTCTAAGTAGTGGACAGCAAGGAACACTCAAACTCTAAGTCCCATTTTCCACTTGAAAGATTTTACAATATTTGTTTGCTTTATTATTTTTTTCCTTTTCTCTTGCTATGGGTTGGGAAGGATCCAGTTCTTTAAAAGTTGAAGAGCAAATGCTATTCCTTCTATTTCTCACTGGAGAGTCAGGAGAGGAAGGTATAGCACATGCAATATTTCTCCTGCAGCAATGCAATAAGAAGCGCGCTCGATGCATTTTGTATTCTGTTACAAAGGCTACAGCAGAGTAGGAAACCATGCTCTGTAGGTATTATGCTTTAGCTATTCTTCCTGTTGTGTTTTGGGGCTTTTTTTGTCGGAAGGACATGGAGAGGCTACAGGGTACACAGGCTCAGGACTGGTTAAGGAGACCTATCTACTCTGCAGAAGTAACTTTTGCTGGTAGAAGTCCCTCTGTTCAGTCCTCTGAGACCAAATTTCACGTAGCTTGTCTCAGGACTGCTCTTGGCAAATAGTGCTCGCCTGTGGGAGCTTCTGCTCGTTGGTGCTTTGATTCTTGATTAGTATTGCCACAGTCTGACCTATTACTTGACAGACTACTGCGTGGTTAGGGTGTCCTGGAATGAAAAAGACCCCCAAGAGACCATAAAAGGGCAGCCTATTTCCATCAGTGTCTATTTGCATTCTTACTTTAGCAAAGGGAATACATCAAACTGGTAATGGGAAGCAGCGATGGCAACACCCGCACACAGTCACTTGCAGACAGCAGCCACCCAAAACGGTTTTACTCCCGCAAATGCCTCTCAGGCTGAGCCTCCCCTGTTTCGCACAGGGTGGCAGTGGCGGGGGCAGTGGCAGGGAGGGACGAGCGAGCTGCAGGTAGTCTGTTACCTTGTGTCAGCCCCTGACCTTTCCCTGGCCCGAGAATCCTCAATAGCTCTGTGGAGAAACAGCACTATCTGGTGGAGGGAGCGTGTAAAGTCTTGCTGGGACACAATTGCAACTGCTTTTGAGTTGTGCTTGCCCAGGGATGAACGTATAGTTTAACTGGATTTTTAAGAGGATTTTGTTTTTACAGTCCAAGTGGCAGGGGGATATATCTGGCCCAGTCTTTACAAAACCAGTGCTTATATCGGTTTCTAGTGCTTTCCTGAAGAACCGCATTGAGAAATGCCAGAATATTTTCAGGCTTTTCCAAGTACAGCAACATGAAAGAACAAGAGATTTTGTGTTGTTTTACTTTTAAAAGGAGTGTAATTTCTTGAAGTTATACTAAACAGATGCACAAGGAATAAAATCAGGCTTGCATGCAAGGAGAGATTTTCAGAAACATCTTTATGTCAAAAATTAAATAAAAGCCAGAGCCCAAGTTATAAACCTTGTGAAATTTGAGTAACTTTGGCCCTGAATACACATTGTTCATGAACATATTCCAAGCATCATGGATGTGAAGATGGTCACTAGTTTGAGTACATCCACTGAATTCCTTTGAACATAATGGATATGCTTACACAAGTACAATAGTTAAGTGTTAGCAGGATCAGTCCCTTCCTGGCAAGAAATCAAAGATTACTGGTGAATGCTGACTATCTTTGAAAGTCAAATTATTATTTAGATATTTAATTTTGGACATATGGTTATGAAAAAAACCAAACACCATCCTGAAGAGCATTTTCATTCCCGTCATGCTGCCAATGATCTTTAGGGTCTACCAATAGCTAATTCATCTTTTCTAAAGATGAAGAAAAGGCCCAGTCTCACTGAGCTTGGTCCAACATCCAACTCTATTCCAAGGTTTCTCTTGTGTCCAGTCCAATGCTTACTTTACTAATTTATTCTTCACTCACAAAGCATGTACCTGAGGAAGTTACTAAGGCACTCCTAATGTTTTCTGTGAAATGTCTCAGCAAAAAAGATCTTGTCAATGTGTGATTAATTAGCTCTCCAACTCTAGTTTAACTATACTTTTGGTACTCTTCCCAAGTTCTTTTAAAAGAACGTACTAAACTCTACCTCAGTTTGTTAACTTTCATTTGAAATAAATCTCTTGGAATACTGAGAGGATATTCAGAATCTGCACTGCAACTGATGTGGGACTGTGGGATTTACAGATTTACAGTACCTGGTTCTGGCAGACATAGTGACACGGCAACTTCAGTGCCCCATCTACCAGCCAGCCTGATATCAGGTATGTACCTCATTTGCTAGGCAAGACCAAAACCCATGATATCATACCTTTCTAGCAGTTCTTATCTGAGCTAGATAGACTAAAGCCAGCTCAAGCATATCTGCATGTGCTACAAAAACATACCACCAGTTGCAGGACATACACTTAGGTCACTTCTAGGCTAGAGACTTCTGGCTCAGTTTGGTAGGGCTGTAGAGCAGAATGATCCCAGACAAACACAGCTGTGCCAGGGACTCTCACCATTGCAGGGCTTTTTAATTATTATTTTTTATTTTTATTTTCTTGCTTGTGGATGGTGATTTTGTTATAGTGATATAAAAAGCTTTAGCTCTTTCCAGTCTCTCTGGAAAAATACAGCCATATTTCTATACTGGAAATGTATTCCAAATACATAACCAGGTACCCAGTTGGTCAAATACACGTATCTTCTTGGCCTTCACATATGTAGCTTTCCTGGCTGGCAGCATTCACTATGGGTTTGCCACTTACAGGATTTGCAATTCTAGAGGTGGAGTTGCTGGAGAAACTTGTGGAAGGTAAAAGCCAGAGCTGATCTGTTCTTGGTTTATCAGCCCTCATCTAGAGAATTTATAACAGTTTTCTTGGGCAGGGAAACTTGCAGTTCACTGGCGTTGCTCAGGACTATAATAGGAGTCTGTTGATAGTTCAGACTAAATGATTAGGTTGTCCTTGCTGGGACTAAGTTTGGGACAGTGTCAAGGAGAGAATTCTGGAATGGATCAGGCTGCAAGAAGGACCCCCTGCCCTAGTTAAGCCTCTTCATGTGCATGGAATGAGTCTTGGAGTAAGTGTTTTTCTAAAGGTACAGCTCACTTTCTGCATCAGGACCAGAAGAGAATAGGAATGTGAACTTTAGTCTTACCTTTCCAGGCTGGTGCTTTCTTAAGCAGCACACATGAAAGAACCCAGTATATATGCTACATGAATGAATGATTTTGTATTCTTTTCAGAAAAAATAAACCAACCCATACCCAAACCAATCATGCAGAGTAAGTAAGGAAAAAGACATGTCCTTTTCATTCCTTTCTTCTCTACCAGCTAAGCAATTTCAGGCAAGGAGCAAGCACAGTCTAGTACTAAATGCAATTCCTTTCATCATAGGAAAGCTGGTTCTTGGGTTGTTCCAATCGTCACAGCCCCCTGAGGCTGGACACCCAATGTTATTTTGGGATCAGTTACCATTTATCCCTACACCTGTTGGCTTATGCTCTTTCTATTTCTCTCCATAGAGTACCACAGTGCTGTTGCTACGGGAAACCGTTCCCCATTTGAGGTGGACTTCCCCAAAAAAACCTCTGGGAGGATCTGAGTGCCTCCAGGAAACAGAATTGACTCTCCACTTCCTCATACCCTACAGGAATGCAGGCCATACATTGCGTGGCAACATATAGCTGACCAGAAGAACAGGCTAGAAAGGCCTACTGCTCTGCTGAACCATCTAGTGTGAGTACACTAGAAAAAAAAAAAAAAAACCAAACTAAGGGAAGCTCTGGGTCAGGACAACTTAATATTTGTGTGCCTAGCTATCAACGGATGCAGTAAGGCTCCTGAGAAGAGTGGCAGGGTATATGCACTTAAATAAAGCATAGCTAGAATTTGTCTTACTGTCTTACCCAGAGCCCTGTACAGGGTTTGGAGCATCTGTCACTGTTACATGTGACACTCAAGGGTAAACTCATTTCACAGTTGATAAGCTGCAGCGGAGTAATAAATGTGCCTAAGGTGTAGCTATCATTACCAGCTTCTGCTAATTTTTGGATGATTTTAAATTAAGCATCAGTTCAGTGGTATCAATTAAATATAAACATGCTTTTCAAAACTAGGTATTATCACCACTTTACAGAGAGGAGGACCGAGAAAGAGAATGATTAAAGGGCTACATTTTAGAAGTGTCTCTGAATTTTGAGTGCTTTTAATTGTAAAATATCTGACTAGAGATATTTTAGGTATCTCAAGGTAAGTGGGCAGGTTTGAGAATTTAATCCTAATTACCTGCTTAAAATCACATATGAAGTCATTAACTATCATTAATAAAATCTGTATCTCATGATTCCCACAGCCCTCCTCCAGCCTTTTCCCACTGTAGTAAAGAACTTTTTTCCACTGAGAAATTAAAGCACAATCAAGAAGTGACATAATGACTTAAAGTATTTGCAGCATTGCCACTCAAGACACATAGGACGTGCCGAGTTATGTTTTCTACCTGGCTTCATTAACCAGTTGGCTAAAGCCTAAAAGGGCCTACATGTATGTGCATAACACCATATAATCTGAAATATCAGGATCCGAGACTCTTCAGTAGATTTATTCCTGAACGTCTTTGGAGAACTGAAATCTAGTATCTAGCTAAGTATCTAGATGCATAATCAGTACATAATGTTTATGTCTTTTAAGTGGCTAAACCCAAGCTTCATTTCCTAGTATAGTCAGCAGTTTCAACCCTTTTAAGATGTGGGCAGACCAGCAATGGCTTTTGCTCTAACATACTTCACATTAGAGAGGGAAGGGAGTCAATGCTGGGAGAAAAACTTTGAGGTGTGGACTAACAGAGACATCTTTTCCCACATGGTGATGCCTAATGGGTCTCTACTGGCAAACACAGAGTAGAAAACTGTTGACCGCTAAACTAACATGACTCATGACTTCACTATTCACAAAGGGAATAGAGAGAGAAAGGTCACAATTACTCCTCCACAGTTTATTTTACTTTTCTTTCTCCTTTTTATGTTTGTGGATGTGGTTGTAAGTTTGTCATACTCCATTTGTCTTCAGCAATTACATGCCTGAGACAAACCCACCTCACTATCTGTCCAGCTAAAAGCTTAATTGTTTTTCTTAGTCTTTTCTACACAGGATTGTGGAAGCAATAATTCAATAATGCAAAAAATTTCTTCTTTCAGTGTAATCCCACTTTCTTCTAACACAGCACAAGAGGAGCAGGTAGGAAAGGTTGAGATCCTGCAAAGTAGAACACTTGTGGAAAGACAGGGCATGATCCACTCCCATTATATATAGGTACAGGGAACTTCTCAGCCTGAGCAGAGCACTGCAGGTCTGAGTTAGTTTACTGAATTCGTAATTATACCTCTGTAACCTCATACCTTTCTTTCACACATCGATCCTCAAAGCATCCCCTTGACTTTCACATTTTCATTTTAGATTTGGTACCTAATCTATAAAGGCGAAGAAAATTTGTATTTGATCTAATTATAAGAACATGTTTTCTTTCTTATGAAAATCAAAGCAAACAATAGTTTTGGGGTTTATTTTGTCTAAATACATTAAAAAACAGGTCTTAATTTATCTGTTTTTACCAGATAACTTCCCAGAGACATCCTTTTGCTCTCTCTTTACCGTAAATATTTCTGCTTTTGGACATATCAAGCATTTGGGGGCAAAAAGAAAGAAAGCAATAGCATAGACTATAGATATTCAGTATCTGAAACAAATCTACCTCTCAACTGAAAATAATCCATCGTGGAATTTGAAGTCTTCCTATGAAAATAAAAGTTAGGGGGGTTGGGGTATTTTTATAGGGAAAACAGTCCAAAATAAATGTGAGAGCTGACTGCTTTCATCTAAACCTGATACAATTATATCAGTTACTTCTTATCTGAATTTAAGCAAAAGCTAGCAGCGGGGTACTTGCCCTAATGCTGCTCTTGTAAAGTCAGATAGGTAACTGATCCAAAGGAATCAAATGCAAGGCTGCTGACTCCTAACAAATCCAAAATAGGACAAGTTACATGAATTATTTTTTAGAAGTAGGCTGAATGTTAATTAAAATGTTTACATTAGATTAGTTACAGTGTTCCTTTGGAAAAAATAGATCAAATATTAATAAAACCAATATGCATTTATTTTTTGTTCTGGCCATAACTATCAAAGTAATTTGATGAAAATGTATGTCATAATCATAAGGGCATAGCATTTTTCTGAAGTGCTAGTCAAGAAATATTTCCCTTCTCTAATAGTAATATAACTGAAGAGGTCCCTTGGGAAATCCTCAGTATACAAGGTTTTAACATTCTGAGTCTAGGGAATCTGGTGTCCTTCACCCACCCACCCTTAGTGGAAGAAAGTCACTTCAACTAGAGGACTAGATGTGATGCTTTAAAATGTAGCATAGAAAAAATATTAACATTTCTGCTTTTGAATTACTCTATACTATTCTTGCAGGTACCACAGTCCCTACACCACATAATTCTCAATAAAATAAATAATTAAAAGTATATATTCATTCAGATCATGTAGTACATCATTGCTTCACTTTTGTTTCTGCGCTCCCCTCCTCCCCCCGCCATTTACTTGTTTTAATCTACTTGTTTATACTGACATTACCATATCTTTATATCTCTTTCAAAGTAATGAGACTTCTGGTTTTTCCTCTTCTTGCTCCAGTTTTTATTTGACTTTTTTACACTATGTTTAGCCTGGAGAGAAATGTTGGCACTTTATTTATTAGGATAAACACACATTTATATATTACAGAAGCACTGCTCTTATATGTACCTCTTCCTCCAACATATGAAGGTAGCTGACACTTGGTCCAAAATAAAGCAAGCTAGAATCTGCACTAAGGAGTTATAAGGGAGAGTGGAAGAAAAGAGGGGATAGCAATCAGGTTAAAAACTGTAATATAGTTTATAATTAGTAAGTATTCAGTATCAGAGAAACAGCTATTATCTGGTATAATCAAAGTAGAATTTAATCTATAATTCTAACACATTTTTCCAAGTCTATGCCGACATATTAATAACTTTACAAAATACTTCTTTTGGACTGAAACTGTTCTAGTTTTGCCCGATCTTTTTTATATAAAAGTTTGAGTAATATCATTCCAAACATTTCTAAGTTATGTGCGGATTAATAACATAACCTTTTTCAGATGTTGCAGTAGCATATTTTATGCCTGAACATTTCAATAAGGACAGTAGACAGTAACATCACACCTAGGTTTTTTGCGGTGATTTTTTTCTATTTATTTTGTTGTGATTTAAGAAATGCCAACCCTGGACAAATGAGTTGTTTCAAAGTTATGACTCTTCAACAAGACATTCTCCTTAAGACAACTTTGTCTAGGTTTCTCTCACTCTAAAGGGACAGAAACAAACAATTTCAAATGCCCTGGGATATCTAAATATTGAACTTCTGGTCTCCAGGGCCATTGACAAGACCGTGAGGCAAAGCTCCCATTGTACTTAGCACCTTTTAAAGTTATGGCACTGTAATGAGATATAATGGATTCGAATACCTGATTTTAACAACCTCTACTTTGTATTTTTTTTTGAAAGAATTCAGATGTCTCCTGCTGATTCAGAAATTTATTCAACTATTGGATCTCTGTGAATATCAATCAGGAAAACAGACAAACAGAAGTGAGAGGGAGTTCAAATATTTCAAGTCTGGGGTTAAGTAAAAAACACTGAATCCTGCTTCATCCATTAGGTCATTAATGGAATAGTTAAAGTCTTTTACTGAAACTTAATATTTCTTACTTTGGGAATACAAGTTTACTGATGATAGACAGCGTTCATAAAGGTATTTGATGTTGGCAAAGTGTGAAATGTTGCCACTCACTTTTTTCCATAAGGACAGTGCATCACCATGTGGAATATAAAATATGGATGGTTTCCTTCTCTTTCTTGAGTATTAGTGGAGTGCATGAAGTGGATGATAATGTAAGTTGTCTGAAATACTCTTTGCAGGGATTTTTAGCTGGTGAATGTTTATTTACCTCAGGAGACATCCTGTAGTCTAACCTGTACCATAGCTGTTCTGAAGCCATGAAGCTATTAGCATTTTAATCAGAACATCATCATAGATTCATAGAATGGTTAGAGTTGGAAAGGACCTTAAAGATCATCAAGTTCCAACCCACCCGCCATGGGCAGGAACACCTCCCACCAGACCAGGTTGCTCAAAGCCCCATCCAGCCTGGCCTTGAACACTTCCAGGGATGGGGCATCCACAACTTCTCTGGGAAACCTGTTCCAGTGCCTCACCACCCCCAGAGTAGAGAATTTATTTCTAGTATCTAAGTTAAATCTCCCCTCTTCTAATTTAAAGCCGTTATCCCTGGTCATGTCACTGCACTTCCTCACAAAGAGTCCCTCTCCAGTTCTTCCGTAGGCTCCCTTCAGATACTGGAAGGCTGCTATAAGGTCTCCCCAGAGCCTTCTCTTCTCGAGGCTGAACAAGCCCAGCCAGTCTACATAGCAGAAGTGCTCTGTAGTGCTATGTAGTAAAGCAAATGGTCAGGTTAAAAAGACATCTGGAACTTCTGGAAAGTGTTTCAGAATAAGAAAGGATGCAGTGTGCATATACATTTTTCTGAACTGGTTCTCCATTTGACATAAGTGAGTTCAAGGAGCTTCATCTGAAGATTGGGGTGACTAAGCAGCAGTGAGTTACTGCACTGAAAGGGTGCAATTATTCCAATGGAAAGGCAAATTTGCTCCATCCTCAACAGATGTGAAATAGAGAATTGATTTATACTGCATGATTAAAATTAAACATGTTCCTGGGAATTGTCCCAGATAGGAACGTTTTCTAGAATTGTTCCTCATACAGCTGGTCAACATATCTATCCATATCCTTCTGCTTTACAGGACAGCTTCCCAAAATTCTCTTAGGAGGGCAACCCAAAATTCATTTAATTCTACGGAGGGCCTTTCCAAGCTCTACAGCAAACTCACTCAGTACCTCCTTTCAAGGGTCGAGCACTGGAACTTGCATCTCTATTTTCCCCTTTCAACCTCCCACTTAACTTTTTTCACAGAGACACTTTCTAGAGAAGCATTTCTTGGACTGGGTAGAAGAGATCTGTCTAGGTACACACAGGAGATTGATTATACTGGTCACTGATGGCAAAGCTTCACAACAAATAAAAAAGTCTGCACACAGCACTCCCGTCACACAAACAAGGAGTGCAACAAGCTCAGAAGAGTTTGTGGCTGATTTACAAGTGAAAGATAACATATGCTTGCATTAGTATTTCAGATCCCTGTGGTAACCTTACTATGTGAACCTGGTGATCATACATATAAAATCAATTTTTGCCAGATACAATTTCCCTGACGCAGCTCTTTTTGATAATAGCCTACCCTATAGTAAGCATCAATTTAAGCAGTTTGTAGTAAACTAGTAGCTTGACCATACAACTTGCCTCAGATGGGTGAAAATTGGTGCTAAAATAACAGTTCTACATAGAAACGATGAAAAGCAGAGCCCAGTCTATATTTACTACTGGTACTTACAGTGGATGACAGCATTTGGAGATTTATTGTCCTAATGCAAAACTGTATCATGAACCTATCAAATACCATGACACTACAAAATCTTCAAGACACGAGCTATGAAATTTTAGGGCCCTTGGGCTCTCTCAGTGATTATTAACTGGTCATTCCTGAGCCCATCTAATGGGCTTGTGAGACCATGCCTGCCGCTGTGCAGTATAGGCTGACAGGGGGACACCCTCCAGAGCTACAGGGGCAGGAAACTCGGGCATCTCATATCCCTATTTTTCTCTCTTCTCCACTATCTCACTGTGCTTCTGGGAGAGAAAAGGAAGGAAGAAAAGAAAACTACAGAACAGGGAAGAGGGCAAAGGGGAGTAACGGGGGTGCTCTTTTGTATCAGGGGTATGACTGGGACACTGAGTTATTGGCCAACAACAGCCTTTATTACTGTTGTTACTGAAGCAACACTGCCAAAGGATGGTTTGTTACCTGATGTCATTTTGTTTGACAACAAATGGAGAACACAAATATTTGCATTTTTTGGGGAGCTGATGTTGAATTGATGCAAATGAATTCAAATACAAAGAGACAAAACAAACGAGTTAATACGATTTTGTTTCCCATAGTGAATATTTCTTGTTATCTGCTTTATTGTCACAGTACTGTCAGGTCCAATAACACAGGCGTCATCTTCTACTCTGAATTATCTTCAGAGTTTGTCTTGCTGATTTTTTCAGCAGTGAAATCTTCAATCACAGCCTGTCCAAGATACAATGGAGCATAAGCCTGCTTTTCTGGTTATGACAGATGTATTCTTGCACCACCCCTCTTCATTCAGAATGTTGTAAGGATTTGTGTAGGCTTTTGCCTAAAACAACATACTGGATGCTCTCATTTATTCTTGCTCACATAAACTCAGGCTGCTGATTTTCACTTTCAGGTTCCTATGCAGCCCATCCCCACTCTGCCTACAGTGGCTCCTTTCTAACAAGAAGTCAACACCCTTCTCTGATCACCAACTCTTAGAAGCAAGCCAAACTCCTTTCCTATGTTTTAATTCCAGTACAGAAGTGTTTTTCCTATGCTGCCCTTATGCCTAGGAGATCCCTGGATACATGTCCCCATCTACGTGGGCTTCGGACACAAAACTCTCCTTTACTGTGACACCTACAAATGTGCATAATAGTGGCCTGCTTTTCTTCTACCCACAGCTTGGTAACACCCTGCTCCATCACTGTAGCCCCTAGATTTTATGATAATATTAATAGAAACATTAAAAGACTATTAAAAGACTGAATCAGTGAAAGGCATTTCATAGGCACAGAATTGTATTCTTTCCAAAAGGTCCACATGCAAAACCAGCTGTGTCTAAATGACGACAATTAGAGAAGAAAAAATAAGGGACTTTCAAACCCTTACGTAGATGCCCTCTATGCTTCTCACACGTGAACGTTAAATCCCTACCAATAAAAGGTATAAAGGATGAGCCGGCTTTTTTAGTTTTACCAGCAGTAGTGAGCAAAATCCCCACAGCTCATGGGTAATAACTCTTCTCCTTCACTGAATGGTAGAGATCACTGTAAATTTACCTTCAAAGCTATTTAACTCGTGTCTCCTCCTATATCAGCATGGTATTCAAACTATTTAATATTACCTTCCCTCTCAAAAATTGATCACACATTTATTAAGATACATCACTTCTGATCTAGCAATTTATCTCACTTTTACTACCTATAACTGCCATTTTAAAGGGACTTTTTTTAAAGCGGGGAAGTTTCAATATAATAGTGTCTAAATAATACCTCCAAATCGCAACAGTCACCTAAAGCCTTTATTATGCATTTATAAATCCTAACTGTAAAATAAGAATAACAAATAATTGCATTGAAGTATATTTGGTGAAATGACTGTACTTTTCTTCACCAACGAAAGGTGAAGTGGCCAGCTAAAATGAGAACTAAGCAGCTAATGGAAGAACACTTCATTTAGGAATGTGAGGAAGTGTAATATGCCACACATATCCTAAATTAAGTCTTGTGGCATTGCAGAGCTATGACTGCAAAGTCATTGTGTGTATATGGGTGGGAGTCAGCAAATAGCTGTGATGGAAGCTCAAAGTTTCTCTTTAATCTTGTAATGTGTTCACTGGTATTTTATTTACAGAAGCAATTACTTCTGACTATATATAGTTAGTTACTGTAATAGTTATTTTACAGGAATAGCAACCAAGTTTTATGTGTCAACATTCTCCATTCACTGGAATTTTTGGAACTTCATGTCAGAGAATGAATGACCTGTGGTGCTGCAGGACAACAGAGAGAGATAGAAGACATCAAAATGTCCATTTTCTAGGCCTGTCAGTACTATTAAAGCTGAAGTTCCTGGATAACTGTTTCTTGAACCTAACAGCATTGCTTTAAATCTAGCAAAGATGAGGCATTACATATGTTTATGTTCCTTCCAAGATGTTGGCCTCATTACAAAATACACTTGCAACTGAACAGATATTGCGACTGAGTCGGCAAGACTGACTGTAATTATGTAAAAGAATGACCTGTAGGACTACTAAAAGAGCCATTTTCAAAGCATTTTTTAACAAAACTGCAGGCTGCCATGCTAGTGAAAATGTTGACAAGAGTTTACAACCACAACCAGGATGCAAGCTCTAACTTCATTGGGGGAAGGCCATGCCATAGTCTAGCTATTGGTGGCAGTCATCAGTTCCAGGAGAGCTGGATCTGAAGGGAAAACACATCTCTGCCTGCAGCCGAGAGTTGCATCTTTCTCAACTCTCACTTAGGATGAGCCTAATCCACCTCCAGCCCCAATTCTGCTGAAGACAGTGTAATTTCAGGCAGGTGATAAAGGCCTTATGTGACTCTTATTTTCATCTCTATGGTTGTGTGGGCTTGCCACGTGCACAGAAACCCACTTAAAGCCTTTTTAAGCACCAGCTTGCTTTCGAAGACAGCAAAAGAGAGGAAGCAATGACTGAGAAATAAAGAAGTTCTCTAAATGATGATTTGTATTATGGTATCTAGCACGATGACAACCTTTTGACTATACACAGACTTTCTTGTTTCAAAATTATCCACAGATTGCTCAGTTAGAACTGTTTAAGTACGCTTGCATAAACTGTTGTGTCAGTAAGACAAGTAGGGAACATGGCAAACATCAAATACTGTTACTGTCCATGCACTGACTGGGACTGGGGAAAATTTTTCTGGTAGGAATTTTCCTGTAAAATCTACAGTTACTGAAATCTAAGATTCTTATGAAGCCTCTTTATGTGCTAATACCCGAGCATATCATAGTCATTATTTATCCTTACACACCGTTTTAGGAAATGTTATTAGTAGCCTATTTTACCGATGAGGAACTGAGGCACAGAAACAGTCACTCATTGAAGGTGACACAGGACATCTGTAGCTGAGGAGGAAATTGATATTCAGATTAATGTTCCCTAGAAAGAAGCTCTTTTCACAGCTTGCTGAAAGTATCTGATCAATTTGTAAGCACTTAAGCTGCTATTTGAACAGACAGGAATAATGGACACACCTTGAGGCACCCCCACTTGGCAACATCATCTGCTGTTTTCAGAAGTGATGGATTCGGTCCTTCTGTAACAAGACACTGGGCTGTTGAAGGTCCTGACC
The DNA here is from genome assembly GCA_013400055.1 of Nycticryphes semicollaris. Classification (NCBI taxonomy): domain Eukaryota; kingdom Metazoa; phylum Chordata; class Aves; order Charadriiformes; family Rostratulidae; genus Nycticryphes; species Nycticryphes semicollaris. The sequence continues at coordinate 396,037 of VXBJ01007454.1, read as the reverse complement.
TGGGTCCTTCTGCAGAGTCAGCAGAGGAAACTGGAGACTCTGATTTGCCTCTGAGGTGTCCTAGTCACATATGAAGAGATCTGATAAGCAAATACATATATCTATATATATAGATATATATATATGGGGTAAAATACTGAGGATAAATGCTTTTACATGGATAATAGTACAGGAATAATGTTTTTTGGTACTCCAGTGGACTAACTTTGAGTGAAGTACTTTAGTTCTGATTCCTCCAAATGTGACTTTTTCCAAAAAACTGTTGCAGCCTAGAAAAAAGTTTACTATAATCTTGAGCATGCTTATTTACAGAAATCAGAATTTACATCTACAGAAGTAGAATTGCCATCTAGCAACCTCTAAGCCACCGTTTGCTTCTGATTCTAAAAAGAAATTCTCTTTTGAAATAGATGCATGCAGTAACCCAGGAACAAAGTCTAACACTTCATGTTTTGCTATCTATTACCTTCCTTTCAAGACTTAGTTCTTTTTCCATTCCCTTACGTACATAGCCTGGACATATTAGCACGTAATAGAGCCTTAGCAGTAATTCTGCAAAACAGTTGCTGGATCAATCGAGAGAAGAGCCTCACTAGCATCCTCTCTGCAGCTGTACAGTTAACAGATCCTGTATGGAATACCAATGCATTTTGAAGATGCAGGGTACGGTTCTCTATCTTTGCTCAAGGCACGTACTTTGTCTGTGGTTTTGTCCTTCACAACAGGGAAACAACAAGGTTGCAAGGACAAATACCAGTGCTGTCTGGAGCAATTCAGAAGCTCTTCAAACACACTCTGACAATACCCCTTTCTGCCCATATGTGCCTATGGACTCTACATTTTATGGACCTTGCACCCTGTGCCATCCACGCATGAAGAACTGCTGTTAACTTGTACAGAGCAATTACACAGCAACAGCCTGTAGATTCACTAAGTGTTGGACTAAGAAAGTTGTTTGCAGTGTCTTCTTCAAAGTAGAACTTAGGATCTGAACACAGAGGACCTTAATTTGAGAAGACATCATGATAAACACATTAAAGACTGTGGGGCATTCAAAGTCTGTAATGGTGGGAGACACATCAGTATTCTGGATAGGCAGGGCATAGGCTAAAGGTAGGCTCTTAACTTTCTGACCAGTAGTGGTGAAAGCAACAGTGACACAGAGCTTCCATTTACAAGTGCTCACTACTACACAAGATAAAAATATTGGTGCTTTGTCCAGTAGGCAAGTAGAAAATATGAATGCAGTGCAAACTATTTCCTGCTATTGCTGATTGACACTTCTGTCAATCCCAAATCAAATGGTCACTTTATACAGATCACCCATGTCACTGCTGGGCACACAACAGTGTTTAGGAGTCAGAGGCACAGATGAAGATGCCATCACACTGTATTTTTGTACAAACACAGACAGTGAGATGATCTCCTTTCAATATAAATATAAGTCAAGAAGAAACAGAAGAAAATGAAAACAGACGGGAATCACACAAGCACTTTGAGAGTATATCGGTAAGACGAACAGTAGACTCAACAGTGGCCATGTTCTTCTAGGCCTTGTAGACAAAAGAGAAATTGAGGCTTTGAAGCAGGGCCTTTTTTTTTCTTTTTTTTTTCTTTTTCTTTTTTTTTTTGCAGATGGTCTTATGCCTGCATTGTTTGTAAAAGGCTTTTGCTAATTAATTGGTAAATTACTGTTTTTTATATCTGCAAGGCCATGCAGACAGGTGTAGACAGATACAAGCAAGCTCTGCTCATGCTCTGAGCAGCCCAGACATAAGCTGGCTTCCGTCTGGAAGTTGTAGAGTCATGTTAATGTGGCACAATGCCCAAACTAACATACCCTGTCTCCCAGCAGTGCTCATTAGCTTAGGTTCACGCAGTTATCTTACTTCTGGACTGGGGCCTTCCTGTGTCTGACAAGCTAAGGGCACCAGCAGAGTTCTTCTGTCTTTCTGGCCTCCTCTACATACAAATACCTTCATATCATTACATGTTGTCACCTTTTGTTGAGAAACAGACTGTTAAAAATCACCAATTCTCTTCTCCCAGTTGCACTCCTAAGGAAATTTTTGTCAGTCTGCCAAGATGATAATAAAACACATGAACATCTCACGGTTCAGCTCCCACCATCACCAAAGCAGCAGTAATAGCTGCAGAAGAAGGTAACTCATAAGCTGCCAAAGCACCGAGGTAGGAAACCAGAGTATGGATTACATTCTTTATGAAGCCTGAGTACAGACCATACAACCCTCAGCACGTTCCTGCAATGTGGCCAAGAACCAGGTTGTGCTCCCATACCATAAGTAATCCAGCATCCGCCCCTATCAGCAAATTTTTGGGAATACTGCAAAGGACTGGATTTCTTCCAGTTCGCAGGGAGGGAAGAGGAAGGCTCAGCATAGAGGAAGACCCGGCACATTGTCTCACTGACCCTTCCGGTGACATCAATTTTCCAGCTCCCATAAAACCAGAGAGAAATACAGCTAGGCTGCCTTTCTTTCCACTGACCACTGTTAGGTCCCATAATCCATCACCCTACATTAAAATGCCAAAGTTCACCATTTTTATATCAAACTATGGTTACTGTGGAAAAGATAGAGGATTCAGTCTCCACTGGCAGTATAGCATACGGGACAAATGCACTCAATTTAGCTTTTGCTTTTCTGTCAGAGTTCAGAAATTGCACTCGGCCATATGAGGATGCTACTGAGGACACAACATAAAGTGAGGGGAAAAGGACAATTCATTTTCCTCATCAGATTTTAATCCTGCCTCCTTGTGGTTATTTCACTATGATTGTCTCATAATTTTCTATGGGGTGCCTCCCGAAGTCAGTAAGACTGCACAAAGGGCAGACGAATACCTCGTGCTGGAGAATTGTCATGCCCAAGCTTGGGACAGCATTCTATTCAGGGCAATACTGGAGCAGACTGACACTTAAGTCTTTCTGAAACCAGAGGGGTAATCTGTGTTTAAACTTAGTCCTATGCTTTAAGCTGCTTTTTTACTATTTTGCTATCCTGAAAGCATGTGCTTTCCTGAGTGGAGCTCTAAAAATATTAACATGCAGCAGGTCAGACAGTGATTTATCGGTGTCAAGTCTAGCCCCTATCGAAGAACAATAACATAAAGAACAAGATTACATGTGGGACATGAAAAGCTGTTTCACTTTGTAACTATATTAGAAAGTAAAACCTACACGTGTAAGAGAGGATTAAAAAAGCCTCATATGGAGGCAACCAATATGGACCAATTTGGTTGACATTTATGCAAATTAGGGAGCTTCATCACATTTTATACATTTAACTTGAATTTACAACTGGTTGGTTCTTTTGAACTGAGCTCTGAAATAATTAGGTAAATGCCTTTTTAAAGGTTTAGAGAAACGTCAGTCTTAATCTTTTGCAGCAGGGGTCACTATAAACAAATCTAGAAAAACCTGCCAGCATAGAATATATATACCAGCACAGACAGTAAAATTACTGATTATAGATAAGGAACATTGTCACTGTAGGCAAGCATGAGAAAAAAAAAAAAACCCAAACATTTTTATATAGGTAATTTCTTTAAAATCAGGCTTAGCCCATCCCTACAAGAATGGTGACCTAATTTCAAACTATTAATAGACGGGAAATAAAGTTGACTCTATGATATGTACTTAGACATAGGAATTTTAATGCAGTGCATCAAAGGAGTCAGATGACAGAGGCAGTATTTTTATATTCTATACAAAGTTTCACTGGAAGTATTACAAAATATAATCAGACCAAGTATTTAAATTTTTATTTTAAAGCTATTTATAGTCACAATCTTTTGTCCTTAGCTAAAGTGCACCGAGTTCCTATATTTAAAGGTTGTTTTCACATGGCATAAGAGCAGCATCTGATCTGAAATATAAAAAACCAGTGCCTTACCTATTATAAATGACGATGTTTCAGTTGAAAAACTGTCTGAGGCTCTAACATGATTTCATATATATGGCATTAGGTAGTTAAATTACAACAGCTCCATCTTGGCAGTGGATATCTCCCTAGTATTAAACTTAACTACTCCTCTGCTTAGCTCTTACTAGGACAAAATTCCAAGTGAATCAGCTCTGAGCCTGCAAACGCTTACACACTCTATTACCTTTCAATATGTGAACAGTCCTACTGAGGTCTGTGAGTCAGATCCTCAACTTGTGTAAATCACTGGCCCTATTTAAATCAACAGAGCTGTGACAGTTTATATCAGCTGAAGATTTGGCACCAGAGATACAGTCCCATGCATAAAGACAAGTATGTGCATAAGTCTCTCTCTGGGCCTCTGAAAGCTATAGAGGTCAGGTAAACTTCATGGAAAAAGAGACTGCATTGAATATTATTGTGTTTAAAATCATTCCAGACCGTTAAACACACATTTGTTATAAAGTCAAGATGAAAAATTATGAATTATTTAAGTTTATTACACCTTAGTTACATTTAAGACATTGCAGTTCCAAGGCTGGAGGACAGCTGGCTGGTAGTTATGACCACAAGTTACAAATATTTATGATACAAAGCAGAAGACCTTTTAGGGTAATGGAAGCTCGAAAGGCGGCTTTAATATAACAGCCTACTTGCTTGCTGCACTTTTCTAGCGATGGCTCCAGAAACCAGCACCCATTAAACCTTACTTATGAGATGGATTTGCCAGGATCCTTCCTGAAGGTTACTTTAGATGTAGATGAAAAAGGAATAGGCACAGGGATTGCAGAGCAGCATAATTTTATATGAAATTTTAAGATGGCTGACTCACACTTGGACACTTTTTTCCAGCACTAGCATGCAACATGTTTATTGTTGTAAAGAAAAATAATGCAAGGTCTAGTCTGCATGGGTAAAGGAACATGAACATCCTATGTCTGTTTGGATCTACGTGCTCTTATCTACCCAGTGGGCTGAGAGAAAGGGCACGGATTTATTTCTGTCTTCTGCCTTTGATAGAGTACCTCAGCTTCACCCAACAGCGATTTCTGCTTCCCAACACCTCTGTGAAAAATAACTAACCCCACTTTACAGTGGGGGTTTTTTGAGGGGGGCAGCAGAAGCAGTGGAAGTGTTCCTAATACCTTTCAAACCCCCGTCAACCAAAAACTGAACCTAGACGTTTTGCAGCTCCACTCTTGATCTTTAGCTTCAGTGAGAGGTGACTGATCCTCCCGCACTGCAGCAGACGCAGAGACTCTGGCCCCACAGCCCTCACCCCACGCAATGCGAAGGGGACAGCTGAAAGCCACCAACACAAGGTGAAGGGGACAGCCTCGAGATCCTCCATCACGAGGTGTAGGGGACATCCAAGAACCACCAACAAGACGGGAAGGGGACAGCCGAGAAACACCTACACGAAGGGCAAGAGACAGCCGACCACCACCACCAAACACCGCCATCGCGTTGCTCCTGAGGCACCTCCAGGCCGCA
>VXBJ01007454.1:371468-390197 GCA_013400055.1 Nycticryphes semicollaris | reverse complement strand
CGGGCTGGCGGGAGGGGGGCGGGACGGGGGGCGGTGCCGCTTACTGATCCTGCCCCCCCGCCTCTCCGGTGCCCGCTTCCTGCGGCGCGGCGCGGTCGCCGCTTCCTGCTCCTCCCCGCGGCGCGTCGGGCGGGCGGCTCCCGCCATGGCCGCCCTGGCGGCCCTTTCAAACGCGGCAGCCGACGGCAGGGGGTAACGTCGGGGGAAGCCTCCCTCCCCTTGCCAGGCCCGGGCCGAGGGCGCGGGTGAGGCAGGGCGGGTAGCGGCCTCCGGGTCCGCGCTGGCCCCGGCGGCCTCCGCGCCGGCAAGCTGGGGGTTTCCTGTTGTCTCGGTGGAAGCGAGCCGTTTTCTTCCCGGGCCTCCTTTTCTTGATCCCTGCCTCTGCCCCGGTGCGGGGGAGAAAGGGCGGCTCGGGGCCACCTTCGCCCTGGAGCGGCACCCGAGTCACGCTGTGCGAGAGCCCGAAGGGGGCGGGCGGGCAAGCGGGATCGAGGGTGCGGGCGGCAGCGCCTCCGGGGGGCTGGGGCACTCACCGGCATGGGGCGTGAGGGGCCCGGCCTCCACTGGGGCGACTCCCCGTGTCCCCCACCTCCCCTGGGGGCAGGAGAGGGGATTATGAAGGGAGGGGCTTGTTCCCGTGGGAATGGATGCCCTTCCCAGGCGAGGGGGGTTGAAATTAACATCCTCTTGAATGCTGTCAACAGACCTGAGGAAAGTGGGTGTCGCCTGGGGAAGGATAGGGCTTCAAAGTACCTAAAAAGGTCGGTTGCATTTCTGGGCTGAAAAGCAGTGATTTGGGTGATAATGAGTCACCAAGCAACAAACAGTGCTTTACTCTGAACTCCCCTTGTGCCTGAAAGACTCTGAAAGGAATGGTACTGGTGTGATAAAATTCTGCTATGGCTGTCGCCATGCAGAACAGATGCACATCTTCTGTGTCCTCCAGGAGTGGAAATACACCGTTAAATTAATCTGGATGAGATGTTACCTTATGGCTAATTTTCTGGAATGGAGGAAAAGCATAGCTGCACATGATGTAGCAGTCTGTTGCTGAATCAGAAGGAGCATCCTCCTTGTTTGGATAATGTCAGTTTTCATAGGTGGTTTGAGATAGGTGGTTTAAAAAAAATGCATGGAAAGTGCTTGTTCCCCTGCCTTCCAGTGCACCCCTCCTCTGATTCGTTGGCAGGCTGCTGTGTAGCACAGGTGGTTCCTTTTTCCCAGTGGGACCACTAGTCACAGGAAGAGGCTTGGAGAAGAGCATACTTTCTAAGGGCACAACCTTGGTGGTTTGTCTTTTTGGTGGTACTTCGGTAACTAGTAGCAGTAGGTGGTACTTCTACTAGTCTTATACCTTTTCCTTTCTGATAAGCATTGGGAACTGTTTCGCTGTATGTGCATACCCAGTATGTCTCTCCCTTTTCTTTCTGGCTGTAATTTTCCATTTAACACTGGAGTCTTCTGATTTGTGTCTGTGACTCCTTTCTCAGGAGGTCCTGACTGGCTTTGTGCAGGACAAGTCCTTGGAAATCTACTGCATCAACTTCTCTGAGCAAGTGTCTGGGAGTTATCCAAGGTTTCAACCTCAAGAGGATTGGAGTAAGTTGGATTTATATTTTGAAGTACAACTTAGTTGCTACAACTGATAAAAACCTTCTGGAGTGATAGAACGATTTCCACACAGGTCCCTACTGTTGGTCTGCGTAGCATTTTTTTTTTCCTGTTGCTGCTGGCAGTATGCTCACACTTTTGATTTCTTCTTAGGATGTTATTTTAGCATGTGGTAGAGGTGTTTTAAAATCATATAATTATTGAAGTGGGCCACTCTGTTGCTGCTGATAAGGGTCTGAAATTCGCTTGTGGGATTCATAGTGCTTTTTATTGTCCTGCCCACGTGCCAAACTGTTGTTTGGCTAAGACTGTGTGCTAAAATGCAAATTTTTGTTATACTTGCTATTTTTTTTTCATGCTAGAAAATTAGAGGCTGCAGAGTAAAGTTTGAGGAGCTTACTGCATAGACAGAGCTCCTTTTTGGGAGGAATGCCCTGCTTTAGATTAACTGGATAAAGAGCTGTACTGACATGAACTTAATTTCCAAGTATATGTGTGGTGGTGGTATGGTTTTGGGGTTTTTTGTTTGGTTGTGGGGGGTTTTTTTTTGGTTTTTTTTTTGTTTGTTTGTTTGTTCTTTTTTTATCCTGTACCTTCAGGTAGAAGAATCTATTTGATTAAGTTGTAAGTATCTAACAGGTGGGTTGAATGAGGACAGAGCCAGACTCTTCAGTGGTTCCCAGTGACAGGACGAGGGGCAAAAGGCACAAGCTGGAACATAGGAAGTTCCATTCACATATGAGTAAAAATTTCTTTACAGTGAGGGTGACGGAACACTGGAACAAGCTGCCCAGGGAGGTTGTAGAGTCACCTTCTCTGGAGACCTTCATAACCTGCCTGGATGCAGTCCTGAGTAACGTGCTGTAGGCAATCCTGCTTTAGCAGGGGAGTTGGACTAAGATGATCTCTAGAGGTCCCTTCCAGCTCTGACAATTCTGTGATTCTGTAAGGTGCAGTAGACTTTGTTGATATTCAGGTGTATATTTTGCTAGTTTTGAGGGACTTACTGTAGTAAGGTTATGAGATTTATGTTTGCCATAGTGGCATTAATTTGATTATACTGTGAAAGTGTAATCTTTTCTATAACTTTCAACTGTTAATTACTTTTATTTTCTCTTTCTTTTTTTTTTTTTTTTCCTGAAGTGTCCTGTAGAAGATGTGTCAGTCTACTAGGATGACTGGAGCAATTTCTGACCCTGAAAACTTTTATTCTGATGGTGGAACTGCAAAACAGAGCCTTGTGCTCCTGCTGGGATTTTGGGGAAGCTTGGGGAGTATGACAGGGAGAAGTCAAGGTTTTTTGAGTCAAGTTAGTCTAATTACTTTATTATTAAACTTCTTGGAAGTAGTTGCTTATGCTGCCTGCATTCACACATGATGACATTTACTTTTAATGGGTTGTATCTTTGTGTGAATAGGGAGGTTGAAGAGAGTATGAGTCTGTAAATGAGACTTGGATTGCTCTTTAATATAATAAGGCCTTTAAAACCTCACTGTACTTTTATTCTACATGCAGAACGCTGATTTGGGGAGAGAGACCAGAGGAATGGTTATCTTCTTGCTGTTTGTTTTGTGTATACCCACATTAAGATTCTGTACAGTGAAGTATATTCTAAGAGCTACCCTGTCACTCTTCTTTATTCCTGGTGGGCCCAACACTGAACTATACTAGCCCTATTTTAATGCGTAGCTGACAGGCAGGGAGAAGTGTGCTATTTACAGCCCTCCGGGGTGCGTTGTGGAGCTCTGCATTGGAAGCAGAGAATAGAAATGGTGGGAACAAAAGAACTGGCAACAAAACTGATGCCGAACTATTTGGACAGTAGACCTGGGAGATGTATTTATCGACAATAGCAATGAGTTCAATAGCTTCAACTCTTCTTCACTGGTGAATGCAATAGCTCTGTGACGTCCTCTTTCTTTTTTTTTAAGTAGAAGTGCCTTTGAAGAACATGCTGTAACTGTTTTGGGGTTTTGTGGCTGAAGCAAGGCTTTAGTGATGACTGAGAGTGAGAAGTAAAGAGGATTTGTGTGTTTCGAGCAATGATGTTTCATGCTGCCAGCTGTCGTCTGGGAGATGGACAAGCAGAAGTGTTTTAATTCCCTTGAACAGGGGATCAAGGGTCTAGTGTGAGGGTTCAGTGTTAAGGTTTCAGCCTATTGCACAGAAATGGAAGCCCATACTCAGACCTGAAAAGAAACAGGAGTTGTGAGCTAAGTCCATGAGCAAGGCCAAAGTTTCCAGGGTCTAGCTCATGTTGTCTGGCATGGAATGAGGATACTGTTGATGAGACGATTGTTCTTTGAGAAAGATAGAGTTATTATTTTTTTTTTTTTTAATTACAGCAAAGTCTCTGACAGTGTACATAAAAGAAGAAACAAATTGTTAGATTGTTAGTAAATGTTACTTGGAAGTTTGCTGGCCTCAGGTGTGAGGAGAGCTTCTAGAACAGAGATTGTAGGAGTTCAATAAGCCAATTGGCAAGGCAGTGAAGTCCTGCAGAGGGTGGCTGTATAACTTGCGTACATCACTGGATGCTGTGTGTTTACTTCCTCCAGGTGATAAGTACAGGAGATGTCAAGCACCATGAACAGCTGTGATAAGGTACAGCAATACTTAACACAGACACAGGAAGGGAAAAGGGTTTGCTCTGATCTGGTTCTAGTATAAATTAGTTACTGTTAAATTATCAGCTTTGTAGTTGTTTCTTCTACAGCTATGGGACTCTTCTGGATTTGGGAAGTGGACACTGATCTTTCTCGGGGTAGAAAGGAGACCTCACCTGAAGGTGACAGAGAAGGGAGAGATAAAGGCAGTTTTCCCACTGATGCCAGTCTATCTAGAAAATACATCTATAAATCTATCTGGAGATAAGTGGCCAGTTTCACACTGCTTTGTCCTAACATGCTGTGGGAGGGTAAATAAAGCTCTTTCAACCTCTCTCAATGCTCAGGGCAGGAGACATGGGGGACGGTATCCCTGCAGAAGCAGAGCACAGAGCAGGTGAAAGCTTGTTTGATTGCCTTGTTGTGTAGTCCAGTGCAGTCAGCATTGTAGATAGCTCAGGTGGAGCATGTTTTTTGCCTGTTTCTTGAGCCTTCCAGCCTCACTGTCTCTAAGCTTTTTTTTTTTTTTTTAAAAATAAATAATGATCTGTAATAGTTATTCATCATCATCAGTGGCATTTAGCCCCGTTGCTTTTCCATTCTCTTCCCCGCCTCCCCCTCTGCAGTGAATCACAGAAGGACTGTTTTTCTTAGTCATTAACTGTAGGTGTTAGCACACCCTAACGCAGGCAACTCAGGAGGAAAATTTAGCAGACAGCTGTCTGGCAATTTGGAATCAAATCAGAAGTAGTTTTGTGGATTTGAATAAAACCACGATTCTTTGTAAACAAAAAGAATATATGTAGCAACTGCGAGATTCTTTTTCTACAAATATGAAGGATAGCTGGCTTGGGGTATACATTATTAGAAGGGGAGGTGGTTATGACCACCTCACAGTGAAATATTTGGACTTTTTTTGGTGATAATCAATGTTTGATATTAATCTCACAGATGCTCTTTGGTATTGGGCTTTTATTTTGAACTGTAGAACTCCATTTTGGCTTCTGACCTTGGCTTGTATGTTCATGGAGAGTTATTTTGAAATTAGTTTTGTGCTTTAAATTTGCATCTTAGAATCATAGAATCATCTGGGCTGGAAGGGACCTTCAAAGGTCATCTAGTCCGACCCCCCCCTTCAGTCAGCAGGGACACCCCCAACTAGACCATGCTGCCCNTCAGATTAACCTTATTTTACTTTAGTTCAAATTAACTTTAAGTGACAAAAGCCTTTAGGAACAAAGTTACCACTCTTCTCAAGAATATTTAGTAGGTGAATAATATAATTAAAGTTGGCATTTATGTATCTGAGGCCAGTCCCAACTTATTACATGATTATAAGAATTGACAGAATATTCATGAGTGGGACAGAGCCTGTGCTGGTCTTATCTTTGATCTCCTTGTTCAAGCATGTTTGATACTTGTCCTGCTTTCTGAAGAACTGCAACAAACACTTAAAAGATGATCTAATTATTTTTTAAAGTGAGAAATCCAAGAAATCAAAAGAAAAAAAAATCACTGAACACTGAAGTGTCCCATAAAGACTTAGCCTTGTTACATATCACTTTCTGTTCTATTTAATGCTTTCCTATGCCTTTTTGATATTTGCTTTGTGGTAATTCTGCTTCATTGAGTGCATTTTATGAAGACAAGAAGACTCAAACTTAAGGATGTAGGAGCAAATACTAATCTCTTCCTGAAGAATGTGGAAAATGCCAGGTTTCACACACTAAGAAGCTCATCTCCTCTTCTGCTTATGTGAAGAGTTAAGTCAGTCACCAGTGTTGGATGTCAGGAAGTACAATAACTTTACAATTTAATCTTTACTCCTGCCATAGTCTTACTCATGTAATGATATAAATGTTGAAATATTTTGAGATCCTGCCCTTAGCTGCTAGAGTTGAGAGCGAAATATTAGCATAAAAAAGAACTTCTGAATGAGGCTTTCCTTTTATCTGGGCTTTTGGGTAAGCCTGAAAATTAGCATGGTGATATGCTGAGTGTCCAAAACTGCCAGGGAAGTTTAGAGAGCAGTGTTACATAGGGGGAATGCTTACCTCAAGTGAGAGAAAGTACCTTTTGTCTTTTTCTATCTTCCTTGCTGTGGTTCAGTGGCTAAGTGTGATGAAACTGCTTAGAGTGTTTTAAAACTGATCACTGGCTTCTGAGATTGCCTAGAACACTAAAAAGACCTCACCTAGTTGGATTAGCTGAAGAAGCATGACTGATAATGATAGTGTAAGCTAAATATGTAGTTCGAAAACAGAGAGAATGGTGAGACTTGACCATGTGAAAAGTGTCCCAGTGCCTGCAAAAAAATGGATCAGATATACCTAATTCTGGAAATCTTGGTGTTGCTAACATGAATAATGTTTTGTGTTTTTTCCCATTCACAGGTTAAAATACAACATAAAATGGAAATGTTATTTTCATGCCTTTGAAGTAATGCAAATAAATACGCAATTCAGGGTTATGATATTGGCTGTTCAAGTATAAAGAGCAAGGGAAAACGGAGAAGCAGAGTAGCTGGGTGAAGTTGCAGGTGTCTCAGAACTGACAGTGAGAAGTCACCTGGGAAGCTAATAAAGTGAGTAATAATCTTCTTGTTCCGTGGTGATTTCTGTCTTCCTGTGGTAGACATGTATTCTAACCAGTCTTCATAATGGGATTTCAGTCAGTGGAACAGCACAAAGATGCTATTGCTGACCATGATGATTGCTACCAGAAGGCATTTTGCAAGCAAGCTAATAGCTAGTACTGTTTGATGTAGACCTCAATAGTCCTCTTTCCACTGCAGTGCTGAAGATTGTCACGTAAATTCTGGTATTGCCTTACAAGGAAAAACTATCTGAAAGCTGTTTAAAACAATGGTTTTGCTTCTGTGCTTGAACATAGGCCAGAATGAAATTGGATTAAAGTGCGTTTCGCCCTTGAGTTAAATAGCCCTTTGCAAAATACTCGTCCAGTTTGTGTGTGCAAACATGGGACCTTAATGCTTGCATTGCAGTGGTAAGGCTGGATCAGAGGTCAAGGTGCAAAATGTTGGAGAGTAGAATGTGAAGAACGATGAGAATATACCAGATATAGGTAAAATATGCTTATGAATTTTGTAGTTATAGAAATGCTTTATGTTTTTCTGTTTGTATGTGGTTTTTTTAATTCCAATTTTCCAGTAAAATTTTGAGGGTACCTAAAATTTTCTAAAACTGCCAAATTAAATTCATGAGCCTAACCACTGCCAAAAATCCTATAACTGATTAACTGAAATGCAGCTGTTGTAGGTATGAATCTTGGGTCAGGACCATGTGTGCCTTTCCTTTTTACCTTTGGTAATTGTTTTATGCACTTTTCTGTATGCTAAAAAGCAGTTCTTGCAAGATCATTGTTCTTATTACACACAGTATATAAGTGACACCCAACAGTATGTCTGAGAACCTGTATTCTTTTTGGTAGGATAGCTTTATATGCAAGCCAAATCATTACAAATAGTTACTGTTTGAAGAGAAAAATAACTTGAGAGGCTATAGCACTGGTTTGTGTGTTTGCGTAGTTGAAAAGATTGTTGAATCTGTGCTACCGTGGCCTAAATTCTTGGATACTAAGAGATATGAATTTGCTCTAGAGGAAACTTGTGATTAGTGAAGACATTATGAGGGCACACTTAGCAGCGAGTTAAAGGGCTGAATAAGAGACTGCAACTTCAACCAAATGTTCTGTTTCTTTCTTCTCACCTCTTGTAGATGTCATCTCTACCAAGGAGGGTGAAATCTGAAGCCAAAGCCCATACATCAGAAGATAATGAACTACCTTCATTTTTAAATTCGTAAGATGACTTTTTTTCCTTAAGATTTTTTTAAATGTTTATGTTAAGCATGAGCAATTGTGTAAGAACAACACTCAGTTTCTGAGAGATTGATTAAAAAGTTTTAATGCACAAAGCTTGGATTATAAAACGCAAATTACCTATGCTGTTTCACGCTCACAATGAAGGTAGGGTGAAACCGAATTGCCAGTTGTCCACACAGAATCAGATGTGTACACATCCCAGTGACCAGCTTCAGGAAAGCTTGGTAAATTATTCCAGCCATTAGCTGTGCAACAGCATGAAAAACCTGTATTTGTTGAGCCTGTGTACCTTTATGTTCAGTTCCTTTCATGTCAGAAAACACTTGGACTGGCTTGCTTATGTTTCTGTGGTTTTTTCTTTTTTTTTTTTAAATTCTTCTCTCAAGCAATATTGTTCATTCATTTGTTTTTCAGGAGCTCTGAATCAGAGGAGGAAGAGGAGGAATGGGAGCCAAAAAGCAAAATCGCCAGGAGACGTCAGTTGCCAAAGAAAAATGAGGCAAAAACTAAAGTTGCTGCTCCACGATCAGCTGTGGCCAGGAAAAAGGTCAAGAAGGTAGAAATAAAACAGGAAATGGTAAGTATCTGTAAGCAAGAGACATTGAATTGCTGTGATGGGCAAATAACATGGTCAGAACTTCTCTACCTATGGCTTACTTGGTTTCCTGATTCTGATCAGCTCATCTGATTCCACTGTTACCGTGAATGTTCAGCATATTTGATAAACATGGCTTTCTTATGTATTTGAGTGTCCTGGATCTAAGGCCCTCCTTTAAATTTTGGCCAGTGATAATGAGACATGGTTTTTCCTGGAGATCTCTTCCACAACGAAAATAAATAAATGCCTCCGTTCTTTCTGTAATGAAAACTAAACACTCTAATGTTGCTGGTTTCTATGTTGCACCTTTGGTGTCTTCTACCTTTTCACCAGCTGGGTACCATGACAAAAAGAAGGCCTGTGCGTCTGTTTGCTTGCATGGCTGTTCAACTTTTATGATGATGGATATAAAATGCACTTTTATTAGAAGTTGCTTACTTCTGCCAAATATTAACATCTGAGGCGAGATCATGACAGAAGCCAATTCTTCTGGTTTATACTAATGTTTTTGTATGTTGTGACGCATGTGACATATTGAGAAATATTCTTGGACTCTGAAGAAGATCTATGGGTAAGTTCAAGAACAAAGGTGTTGCTTGTCCAAGGTTAAACAAAATCTTAGCAGATCAAATCTCAGTTGCAATTTCCATGCTGCACCTAACACCTTGATAGAATAGTGTTTACCGACACTCCAGCTCCCTGTTTTGTTGAGATGAGTGGAGGCAAGGATGATAGTTCAGTGTTTTCTGAAGGAGAGCCCAATTAAATGTCTTTCCAAGATAATTTTATTTCATCTTTTAAATAGCAGTTCTGCTGGGATATGTTTGTATTTTTTCCTCTGTGCAAGATACATTTCAGATTACTTGATTTCTGGCTTGGGATTTCCTAGCCAGACAGAGACATCACTTGGGAAAATGATGTCTGGTATTAAGTCTTCCTAGGTTTTAATTTAAATGTTGAACCAGTTTGTAAGAGTCAATGCTTAATATGGTTTCAATGGTTTTTTGACAGGATGTATCCTTGCCTATTGCTCCTGCAGAAGATAATAGAACGCAACTTGTAAAACCTAAGAAAGAAGATGTAGGCACCAAACCAAAAACTTTAAATCAAAAGCCACAGGTGCCTAAAGAAATAGAAATAAACTCATTCCAGGAGAAGAATGCGAAGAGTTTAGAGAGTGATGAAAAACCCTCAACAAGCGTTCCCATAGTAGGAAATCAAGTGAAACATGAGAAATCCGAGGAGGATTTTGCATCTGGTGAACCACCTTTTAAAAAGATTAAGTCAACCACATGTCCTGAAGGAAAGCCAGTTAAAAGTCTAGGAGGCAACAAAGTAAAAGAAGAATTTGAAATGAACTGGGATATTGTACAGGTATGAGATCTTTTCCTTTTCTGAGGTAGCAATGAAACCATTTTCTATATAATTAGCTGTTACAATCTTTACCATATGATTTCAGTCCTCCTGGCATCAATTGGAGTGTCAGAGAGTCATTGTGCTGTTAAGTAGTCATTTAACCTCAGCTTAAATAGTCATAATATGTGTATAAAAGTAATCGTTCCTTGGTAACTGTTAAAGCTTCAAACTTTAACGTTATTCTAATATCTGTTACTGAGGCAGTCTTTAGTACAAAGCTTGCTGGTAACAGTTTGCACATTCCCTCTGTATCAGCACAGTTTTTTGTGGATATAGTCCCCTGAAAACCTTGCAGGTAGGAAGGGATACTGAAAGATGTGGGATGTCTGCGTGCACAGTTTCAGAATTTAAGATTTGAATCGTGTGGATTGTTTTGTTGTACAGACGCATTTGATACCAATTCACAGCTCCATCAGGGAGGAGATTGCATTCATGGAACAACAATGATATCAAGGGAGATATCGTCTTTGTTTTTGTAAGATGTTAAATTTGAAGCTGTTCAGATGAAGACAAGTTTTAGGATAGCTCCTGTTCTGGGAGGCTGGGTGAGATTATGGAAGATGTGAATATGAATGGAATGGGAACAGATTGGGTGCAATCCTGTTTTTAAGCTGGCAGTACTAAGGATGATTAAAAGTGTAAAACCTTGTTCCTGAGCCTTCTAAAATATTCCTGGAAATGCAGGTGGAGAATTTGATCTTTTTTGTATTGCTCCTAAAGCAGTGAATGTGATTGTGCAGGAGTTGTTACTTTTTTAGGCTTCAGAATAAAACTTTTGAAAGTCTTGTGTATCATCTGTATATGGCAACAACTGTAGCAAAGTACAAACAAACAATGTTAGTTAAAATGTTGCTAAGCTAAGGTACTTACAGAGTTTGTCCTTGATTCTGTATTGGTACACTGCATCTTTAGAAAGCTCAATTTTTACAAAATCATGTTTAGCGTTTTGAGTTCATCCTGAAAACTTTAGTAATACCATGATAGTTTCCAGTTATTAGTGGAGTGGAATTTGGATCAGTTCTGGGTTTGTGGGTTTTGTTTGCTTTGTTTAACCATGAAGTATGTCAGTGTTCATTTAAAAACAAAAAAAAAAAAAAAAAAACCAACCAAAAAAGTTGAGTTGCCATGTGCAATTTATTGTTTTGGTTTTCCCCTTTTTCTTCCGAAGAGGCATTCCTTTTTGTTTTGTTTTTGTTTTTTTATTCTGATGTTGCAACTTTATGGAAACGTTGGTTGCTGCATATCTTGCTGAAGTACTGAGTGTGGTGGCTGGGTGCATGGGAAGGCTGACATCCTGTTTTAGGGAAGACAGTAGTCCCTGCTGGCCAGCATAATATTCTGGGGGCACTTCTGAATTTTGAGCAAGAGGCTGTTTAAAGCAATCTATCACATTTCTATAACATTTGGGGTTGTTTTGTTTTGTTTTTTTTTTCTCCTGACAGGCATTGTCAGAAATAACAAATGTTGAACCATGGGTATGTGCAAACCTAATTCGCCTCTTTCAAGAAGAAAATACAATTCCTTTTATTGCTCGGTATCGAAAAGAGCTCATCAATAATCTGGAGGCCGATGCCCTGCGAGAAGTGCAGCAAACGTTGGAAGAGCTACGGTAAGTTAATGCAGGGTGGGTAAGGCAAGTAAAAGCTGGCTGATTCTTCTGTGTCCCTTGTTTTGTTACTATGTGCACACAACAATTGTAAAGGAAAGAAGGACATGTAAAACTGAGGTAATTATGCTTGATACCTATCAGTATTTGTTTGACTTTTTTTGTTTTACTGTAAGTAACAAGAAATGTAGCATTATTAATTACCAAAGAAAAAGTAAAATTTTTAATTAAAATTTGCTAAAGTTGCAGAGAAAACCCTCTTGTTAAAAGAGTAGCTTATTGGTTTTGGAGATACATAGCCTGTTAAATGTAAGCTGCACCCGTAGAAAAAGAATCACGAAGAATCCCTTGGCTCCCTGCTTGGAGCAGAAAAGCCTCTAGTGAAGAGCACTACTTGAGGGTCTAGTGGACCACAAAAACAGGCTAAACTGTCCCAGACTATTGCAGCAAAGAAATGCTCAGCAAAGCCTACTGCAGCACTGGATAAGACTGCTCTCTTTCCTTCTTGCTTTTGGGTGGCTACATGTTCTTGAGATGGTAAGAGAACTGATCTGTGAGCTCTTCTATCAACTTGATGTCTTCCTTGTATTCCCCGCTATCCCCTAGCGAGAGAGCCTTTCCAAAGAGAGACTTCTTGCCTGAACAAATAATTTAAATCATAACAAAATGCCTTTGGCTGCTTGCAGTTGCTCACAGATATCTTATTGAAGGTCTAAGGGTTTAACATCTGATACTTTGTACTTGATGCTGCAGAACTATCTTCATGTGAATTACACCTGTAAGCTCTTAGCAACATGGATTTAATTTAGGGCATTTTTATTTGGCGTCCAGGACACTAATCTTGTGAAAATGTAGATAGCAGCAATAACTATGAGTATTGTTTGATGATTTTTCTTAAAGCTACCACAAGATATTATGATAGAGTTTTGAAGTAATTGGAGAAAGACAGTAACAGTTAGAAACTCTTTTGGATTGTCAGGCTTGGTTTGTCAAGGATTAGCGTGAGATAAAATCTTGGGGGTTTCAGAGAGCTTCAGCAGTGTAATAAACAAGGTCACAATCAGTAGCCTTTTTAATCCACTGTGAAATGTGACAGTTAATATCAATCTCTTGCATTCTAGTACTGTCGCGAAGAAGACTCATACAATGATACAAAAGTTGAAGAAAGAAGGGAAACTATCTGGATGCCTTTTAACAGCGTTATTAAATTGCAGAACTCTGGAAGAATTAGACCATGTGGTCAGTACACTTCTCTTTTTCAGATACTCCTTAGTTCAAAAGTAATCTTGTGTAACTAAGTAATGCATAACACAAAGTATGTAACATGACTGAAATAGTTTCTTGCCTTTTAATAACTGTGGCTTTTGTTTGTTTTAAGTCTGCGCCTTATAAAACTGGGAGTAAAGGCACCAAAGCCCAAAGGGCCAAGCAGTTGGGATTAGAACCTGCTGCTCTCTCCCTCCTGCAGAATCCTATGGAACTCAATCTCTTCTCTTATATTAAACCCAATGTCAAAGGTAAGTGCTCTGTTTCTATGAGCAGTAATGTCTCAAATGTCTGAAACATTTTAAAAGGGGAATCACTTTAATTGTTCTGACGTTACCGGAAGTGAACTATTTAACTACGTTAAATTCAACTGGTTTTTTAGCAACACATGGCAAGAGTTTACATTTAATGGGACAGCTCTCCAAACTTTCCTGTCTTTTTGTGCTGTAAATAGTAATAATTCTCGTATGTAAGAAACAGGAGTCTGGAGACCTTATAGTTGACATCTGTATGTACTGATACGAGGGAGGGAGCTGCACCGCACACCTGAAACCTCTCCATGGTTCTATTCAAATTGTTTACTTAAGAATCAGTGCTGATTGTATAAGGGGCTTTTGCTCATACTCCTTATTGTCACCCATCCAAGCATATCTTAATAAAAGCTGGCCTTGGTGACTGGGAGTGAGTGAGAGAGTTTTTGTTACTGAATGGCAGTAGGGCTTGGAGAAGATGTAGTTTCTGAACTTTGAGCATAACAATATGATTGTCACGTGTAGACTGCAAAATTTTGTGTGTTTGTAAATGCGTTTATGGGTGAATCTGTAGGGGGCAATCTCTGACAATGAAACACGGAGACTGCTGCAACATTCTGTATGGTGTTGAGAGACATACTTTTACTCTTCCCTGCCCCAACCCTTGCATTTTGAATTTTAACATTGCAACCACACATTTGATTATTGTGGTGGAATCTAAAGAGCCAGAAGAAAATCTTCATGGTGAAAGTCGAAATAAATTATGTAGGGTACATTGAGAAGAAAGTGGTATTTGTTGCTGCATAAACATTTCAGGTTTTGAAAATCAGTATACCTATTTTCAATTTTGTACTGAAAATAATTTTTCTTGTTTATATAATGGTTTTAATTTGAAAGGCACATCAGAAACGACATAAATCTATGAACTGGGTCACTTTTATTAACTTGGGAGCCACTTTGACAATCTATATAAAGCTTGAGATCAGAGTGATTTTTTTTTTTTTTTAAGGTATGAGCCATTTTCCATACAGAAAAGTTTTCAGCAAATCTTAATATTAATTTATTTTAAATTCTCAATGTTTTTAAACTTGCACTAAAAATAAACTGAAATAAGAACATCAGTTCATGTTTCAAAGCTAGATACTTGAAAGTTAAGGAAGCAGGCTCACCAGAAAACTTTGTTTTTCCTTTTAGTTGTATGCATGGTCAAATATTTATCTAATTACACAAATGAGTGCTCACTTTGCAATTGATGTACTAAAATACCCATGTGAATGATGCTTGTTGAATGGGAAGGTTTTGATTAATTCTTTAATCTTGAGTGGTTTTTCTCATTTCTATCTTATTCAAATTCTCTGCTAGAATTAAAATAACGTTGGAGTGTACACTTCTGGTACTTGAGTGTCTCAATTCATATTCAATATAATGCTTGTCTTGTAATTCCCTTAGCTTTGTATTGTGACACAACATTATTTTTACTATAAGAAACACTAACTTGTAAGGATCCAAATTCTGCTGCTTCTGCTGAGCTCAGACATATAATATATGCTTGCTTTTTGTTTTTTTTTCTTACAGGTAAATTTAGCTTCACTTTCTTATAAAAAAGGGGCAAGATTAATTTTTTATAGTGAGTAACTCTATAGCCCATTCAGAAGCAGGGTTCTGGATTCAATGCAAAATCAGAGTGAGCTATACAGTTTTTTTTAAAGTAGTGTTAATAAAGCTCTTTTGAGATATTGCTAGCCCATCAGACAGCAGAGTGAAAAATAATGTGTGTTTAAGGAGACAGTTAATGCTTCATCTGCCAACCCTACAATTCTTGCTCTTTGCTCTGGAGCATTTGTTACTGACTTGCTAGAAACAGGATTAGATATATTGATTGAAAATGCAAGATTTCAGTTTCATTTCATTACCTTCTGGTTCTGGCCCAGTTCAGCTGCTAAGTGGAATACTGTGCCACCTCTTCCGGGCTTTTGAAGTGGGTTTGTGTGTCTTGCATCAATTTTCTTTCAACCTGTATATATTTTCTTAGTGCTTGTGCAGTTGTGTGAAGTAGTTTTTAGTATCAGTTTTTTTTATAATTGAGTGTTTTTTCTTCTAAGGACTTTCAACTATCCAAGAAGTAGAGGCTGGAGTACAGCATATTTTAGCTGACATCTTTGCTAAAGATAAAGATACACTGGATTTTATCAGGAAATTGTAAGTTTGACTCTTATTCTTTAAACTTTCCCAATTATGTGATAAGATTCAGTCTTCTAGTGTGCACATACATAATTAACTTTTTTTAAACTATATGAAAACAGTGTTACTGTGAGATTGATTTAGGTTCATTCCTTCACTTGTGCTGGAGGCATATTATTTAGCTTTTCTGCCTGTCTGGCTACCAGTGTGGGAGAGATCTGCTGTGAGCATGGCATGATGCTGTGACTCCCAAAGACTGACACATTCTCTATGGTTCTGCTGCATGCAGAGCCCATCTCCCGTGCAGTTAGTGATCTGTATAGAGAGCTTTCTGTCTTTGCACTTCCTTCAAGCTAAAACTTCAGAAGTGCCTCTGCAGTTTTACTGCTTGATGCCAGTTAGTGTAATTTAGTATATAGTGATGGCTGATTTTAGTATCGCTAATCAATAAGGCAAACAAACTTGGCTGCTTTTAAAGCAGAAGCTATTGATCCTTTAACTGTTTTAGCTGAATTTAAGTTCTGAAAGAGCAGGTGCTGCCATAGGAGCATGTAGTGTTGGTTTGGACTTGCTCAGTTTTGTTCAGATGACCCTTGTTTGCTGTTTATCGTGACTAACTCCCAACTTCATCAAGAGCACAGCACTGTGATCATTTAAATGAAAGGTTTATTTCATAAAGGATGTGTTGTTACTATCACTTTCATTCTTTGGCAACCAGAAGCCTCTTAATTGGATACGCAGTTTTCTACAGGTGTATCCTGTTGATGCTAAAGCATGTTGTAGGTATAATAATCATGAGGAGCATTCAGAAAGCTGTCTGCTTGGGATCCCTGTTATGCCTAAAAATAATTAAAACTTTTACAGGTGTTGCATACACAAAGCAAGAAATTAAATTTGAGGCTGGGTGGTTTCAAGAGCGGTGTTGCATTTGTGTCAAATAAGTAACTACTACAATTTTTTGCAACTTTCCCCAAATTTGTTGTGTGAAGTTGAACCAATAACTGACCAAACTGAAGTGCAGACAGGGGTTTTTTGAGTATATATTCCCTTCAGGGGAAGGGCTGTGTTCAACTTTCCCTAAGGTCTGCTTGGATTTCTTCTCATGGTGTGTTCCAGTCAGTATATGTTATGTCAGTCTCAGCATTAAGATGTGTAAGGCAGTTCTGCAGGTAATTAGAGTTAATGTAACTTGTAAGTGGGCAGACTGCAAACTTTATTTTTAATACAAGCATTAAGGACTTGTTAATAAGGTATTTTAACATGAAACTTGTAACATTATTATTTTTTTTTTTTATTTAGATGTCAGAAAAGGTACATTTGTATCCAGTCAGCCTTGGCAAAAGTGTCATCTAAAAGTGGAAATGAAAAAGATATTGATAAATTCCAACTGTACCATGAGTTTTCTTGTAGTATCAAGAACATTCAGCATCATCAGGTATACCTACAAATTTGTCTCTTTTTGCTTGGAATTTTAACTACAGCAAAGATGGTTTTGCTTTTGAATTTTGTTGCTTAAAACTGATTCTAAAGATAGGTGATTTTGCTTTTCAGTTATCAAAGGTAATAGAGACTTTCAAATTATTGAAATGCAGGACTAAGCTGTTCATCTCTGCTTTAAGGAGCTGAGCAGAGGACTCCTTATGCAGTATGTCCCCTCTAATGAATTCTCACTAAACAAGTATTTATAATTATTTATGTATTGGAGATTTCAATACTGGTGTGATTTATTTTCAGTGTATGTCATGCCCTCCCTCCGTTCCCCCAGTGACGAGTGCATAGCAAGTGTTACCAGGAGTGGGATTAAGGCTAAGCAATGTTTATGATCTGTAGGGGTGAGACTGTGGTAGAAAAGGTGCAGTAGCGGAAGCTGCTTTGTTGCAATGTAAGTATTCGAAGCAAACATGTATGAACCTATTCTTTGTTTCCTTTGGACGTTGGCTGCAGCCCTGAGTCAGAGTGCTCTGAGCCATTTGACAGTAAACATGCCAGGTGAAACTGGTGAAAAGTATCAGGGAAGGGTTCAGAAAACTGTAATTGAAGGTGACCTACAAAAGCAGCTCTTGTCAGCAGCAACTTCATGTAAAAGTTGAACAGTCAAAATAGGCTCAGGAGAACATCCCATGCATTACCCTAAAAACAGGCTTGTTTTGCAAGTCCTTGGCATTCCCTTCTGTAAGGCATATTTGGTTATCTAAAGCCCCAGGCCTAGACCTGTATGATTAGAAAAAGAAATGAGGGACAAAGCAGACTTCCTAGCTGATGGCTTGATAGCTAGGCAGCCCCTCTTACTGCAGTTCAAAGGTTGAAATATGATGCACTCGGTGCAACTGTCAAGACCTTTGTCCCAATTTGTTATCAATCACCAAGTAAATTGTCTCTTATTTTTGTCACAATTATCTACCCTTAAAAAAAAAATCAAAACAAACCACACCTAAACCCACAAAAAAGACCCTCTTAGCTGCTTCCAATCAGAAATGTTCTTTTCTTCTAGAAGACTGTCGTATTTTACAGCAGTATGCTTTTCCTTTTATATCACAGAATATCAGGGATTGGAAGGGACCTTGAAAGATCATCTAGTCCAATCCCCCTGCCAGAGCAGGAACACCTAGATCAGGTCACACAGGAACACGTCCAGGCGGGTTTTGAATGTCTCCAGAGAAGGAGACTCCACAACCTCTCTGGGCAGCCTGTTCCAGTGTTCTGTTACCCTCACTGTGAAGAAGCCTTTCCTCATGTTTAAGTGGAACCTCTTATGTTCCAGCTTGCACCTATTGCCCCTTGTCCTGTCATTGGATGTCACTGAGAAGAGCCTGGCTCCATCCTCCTGACACTCACCCTTTACATATTTATAAACATTAATGAGGTCACCCCTCAGTCTCCTCTTCTCCAAGCCAGAGACCCAGCTCCCTCAGCCTTTCCTTGTATGGGAGATGTTCCACGCCCTTAATCATCTTTGTAGCTATGATATGCTCTCATTTTCTCTCTGATTGCTATTTTAAAACAGTGTGATGTTTTGAATTAATAAAGGCTTTTCTTGCATCTGTTGAAATGAATATTGAAAAATATTTCACAACACATATGGGCTGACTTTAAACCCTTGTCCTCACCTCCCAGGATGGATGGTGTTAGGTGAAGGACTCTATTACTGGATGTGATTTAATAGACAGGCCTTCTGTAGATGTTTGAAGATGTACCTGTAATTGTGCTCTTCATACTCAGTACGAACACTTATGGTATTTCTATCAGTTTTTGGTGAAATCTTGTTTATAGAGTGTCAACAGAATAAGCTAAGGCTGCTGTGGTTGACATATAAAAAAAAAGATTCATCAGGAGGTTGTTTTGCTGTATTT
>VXBJ01007454.1:273815-357458 GCA_013400055.1 Nycticryphes semicollaris | reverse complement strand
ATATAAGAAGCTATACAGTGACAAAAATACTTGTCCTTATCAGTCATAGTCTTACTGGCCACATCTGACAAATGAGACATCGTGCATCTTGTACACCTTCACTCAGCAAGACTGATTTGTTTCTCATAACACTCTGCAGTAAGTGTTCTTGCTTAAAGTCATCAAAATCAATCCTTTCTATACTCACTTCTTTCTGTTGAAGAACATAGTAGAGAAAGGTATGGACTGTCATGGCCCAGTCAGCCTTCTATTTTGTTCTGAGGAAGCAGAATGCCCTCCTAGAAAGACCTCAAGTCTACACATTTCTGTGATGACTGTTAAATAACGTAATTAGTAGATGGAATTAAATGCCTCATGAGTCATGGTGTGTTAGCAAGTAATGGGATAAGCCCTCCCAGTTTCTCTATAGTACCTAATTGATAATTCTTTTTTTTTTTATGGGTAGTGATTTTTCTCCAGACTTGGGAAGTATGATGAATTCCACCTATGCCTTCTTCAAATCCACTTTTCTTTGCAATTAGTGTTAACTTTGAGGGGAAGCTGTCCTTTGCTCAAAATTATGAGTTGATGTTTGAATGTTAGTTGATATGTGTACATTCTTATAGATTTTTCTCCTATACTCTTCATGTTGATTTACTTTCTTAGAACCAGAATGAGATGGTCATATAGCTGCTGGTTTTTTTTTTTTTTAAAGTGTGAACAACTTGATTGGAAGTGTAATTTTTCCTTAAAGATAATGAAAACATGATTGGAAAAAGCCTTACAACTTTGGAACCCTTGAAAAGTGCATTTGAAAGCTAATTGAAGGGAAAATGTTTTTTGCTTTCATCCTTTTATAAGATCCAAGTTGACATCTGATGCAGAGAAAGAATCTGTGATGATGTTTGGGAGAAATCTCCGGCAGTTGCTTCTGACCAGCCCAGTGAGGGGCCGTACTTTGATGGGAGTAGATCCTGGCTACAAACATGGCTGCAAGTTGGCAATTATTTCACCAACCAGTAAGTTTCAATTCCAAATATTTTTGAAAGAACTGATAAAAACATATTTGTTTAGATGAAAAAATAATTTCAAATCCTACTTTTTTATCAAATTGGGGTTAAGCTTTTACTGTTTTCCTTGCAGCCTGTCATGCAAATTTTCTGGTCTCGTTTGGTGTTACTACTCCTCTCAAATAGATTTTAACATCTGCCTTGCTAAATACAGGTTCAAATAGTTGTGCCTCTCAGTAGTCAGCAAGGAGAACATCTGACATTTCTATTGTTTAATAAAGAACTTGAAGTTAAATACTTTCTATAACTTTTCTTGGGTAGTATCTTGGATATCTGGACACTATAAACCATTTTTGTTGAGTAGTATGTGTGTTAATGTGAGAAGTCAGAAACGTGTTTGCAGAACTCTTCAGTTTTTATTCAAAGAGCAGAGGCTTTCCATTTCGTATTACTCTGGTCCGGGGATACACATGTCTTTAGGCCCATGTAAAAATGACTTCTCTTCCTTTGTCATTGTTTTTTGTCTGAGAATATATCTATCCAGGGTGGGTGTAAGGAAAGATGTGTTCTTGACGCGCGTTAAAGTGGCAATAAAGGTAAATGGTTATTAGCTTGCATTGCACCTTAAGCTATCAGCACCAGTTAATACAATTATTTCCAAACGTGGTAGATGAGATGGTGGTGAGAGCTGCCATTGGAGTTCCAGAGCTCCTGGACTGCAAGTCCTGAGACAGCATTCCTAATTGTCATCTCTCTTTACTGGATCTGTAAAATGTACTAGGCTAGAGCAATGAATCCTTTGCAGGGAGTTGCTGTTTTTCTGTTTGACAATATTATATACTTTACTTGCTTAATGTGACTTGATTCTCATTGTTTGTTATGAGGATATGTCCGGAGAGAACTAGAAAACGTAGTAACTTGTTTTGCTTTGTCAGCCAAAGCATTTTTGTACTCTGCCCACCATACATTTCTTCTATCTTGGATGCAAAAATAAAAGGGAAAGATGGCTTATTAAGAAACTTTCTTTGTAATCATCAAATTAACTTTACTTGTGGCTTTGCCCTTTGTTATTCTAGGTCAGATACTCCATACTGATGTTGTTTACTTGCATTCTGGTCAAGGATTTCGTGAAGCTGAGAAGATAAAGAGGCTTCTGCTACAGTACAAGTATGCTAAAGAAAATTTCATTTATTACTCTTTCTTACCAATCATAATGAAAATCTTCACTGTATAAATACTTGCTTTTCGGTGGAATAAGAATTCTACTCATTTAACTGGAATTATTCTTGTTTTAATGTAGTTTAGAGCTTATTTTTCTTTTAGTCTATGTTCATGCTCTTATTCTACGTATATGTTAGAAGAATATGAAATCAAGCCATGGCTATGACTAAGGCTGCGCGCTATGAATATATCCCCATAAAGCTCTGTCAATCCATTTATTTTTAGGAATAGAAATTAACATTCAGCTGAGGAATAAGTTTAGACTCACTCTTCCTCCCCCCTTCCATGTCCCCCAAATCAGTCATCGATCTTTCCCTGTTCCAAAAGCCACATCTAGTTTGTGGACGAGTTTTATTTAGCAAAGAAAATCCTGCTTAGATGGATATTCAAGATGGACTTGCAAACAGGGACAGCATGATTAGAAGGTTATTGTACCCAACTGTTTTGGGATGCCCTGTGGACAGACATCTGGTCCACTGAGTTAGCTGCTAAACTGCCACAGCACACAGTCCAGTTTGTCTTTAAGCATTAAATTGGCTTTAAACAAGGTGATTTGGTGGCTCACTGGCTGGGGTTGGGGCCCTTGGAGGCAATGATCTTGTAAGCTGTTGCAGACTATGATTTTCCCCTTAAGGAATTAAAATTCTGATTGCTTGGGCTTCTGCCCTTTTTAATGACTTATAACATATGAGGGAAATATAAGGTGAAAGGGTTTGAGGACTGTAAATAACATTACAATTCTCTTATGACTATGAAGCATCATTTTTGGTTTTTCTGCAGATATTACCACTGTTCAATTCCATTATGAATGAGTGAAAGTTTTGACTCTTCTCTTGAACTGTCACATGGAGAATTTGTTAAATGCAATGTTTGGTACTTTGCCCTCCATATGTTTTTTCTAATTGGATGCAGAAATAAAAGGGAAAGGAATAAGGTGCATTGGTCACTGTTGTGCATTGAATGCTATGTATGAAAAAGTAGAAAAGAATAATTATGGGTAATTGTTTATCTTTTTACCCTGTACACAGCTGTAGCACTGTTGTGATTGGCAATGGCACGGCCTGCAGGGAAACAGAAGCTTACTTTGCTGACTTAATTATGAAGAAATATTTTGCACCACTGGATGTTGTTTATTGGTAAGATCGCTTTACTTGCTGCCATACTCATCTGTTCAGCCTATTTTAGCTCACCAGTTAGTTTTAAATGTAATTATTTTTGAACTGTTGCTTATTATTGCCTTGTCTTTTTGAGTCAAACTTGACCCATCATTCTAGCCAAAGGAAAATGGCTGTAGCTCTTTGGAGCATGACAGTAGTTCTCAGTCAGTAAACTGACAGACTCACTGAAGCATTTTATTTTCTCTTCCTGAGGTTCACTCCATTGCTATGACCATTGTAATGAAGCATGTGAGAACAGCAGCCAAAGACCTGTGTGTGGGATTGTGTGTCTATTTCTTGATGAATGAGAGGTTTAAATGCAAATGATAAAGCTTGCCTTTTTGGACTATGTCATGGAATGCTTGCTAATCCTGAGTATTAAGTGGTCTGGAAATAAATACTCTGTTAATACCCAGCAGAAATAAGTGAAGGAATTTACCTTCTCTAAACTTCAAAATTTTATACATTAGTTTGTTGAATTGAAACTAAAGTATTCTGCTGTCTGTTTGGATGGACATTGTACTATATCTTTTTCTTTTCTGCTTGTAGAGCTGCTCTGTTTTTTGTGTTTTTTTTGTTTGTTTGTTTTTAATTCACAACATTATTCTTTTTAAAGCATTTTGGTGGCTTACCTTGGATTATCTTTTGTGCTGAAGTTTAACAGCAGTATTTACTTTTTAATGTCTGTCTTAACACACTGAACTAAGTTACCCTCATTTTTGAAAAAAATATGTCCTTTCTCTGTTCAAACTACTGTACACATTTCATGGAGCCTTTTCTCCATAGGTTAGGAAGCTGTCTTGCAGAAATGTCCAACAAATGTATTACTACTAATTTATGCTGTTATTCAATTACACTTGTTCCTTGTTTCTAAGATTCCAAATTAAATTTGCAGCAAGATCAGATACTTAAATCTCCTTTTTATTTCAGGAGACATAATAAGGTTTTTCTGATTTTAATTGTTTGCAAAGGAAGGAGGCTGTTCAAGCCTCTGAAAAATTAGGCATCCTCTTTCCTGAATCCAGCTTGAAAACTGTGGATTTTTACTGACTGTATTGAGTGGAAAACACTTCATACTGTGTGGTTTTAGGCAAATGCTTAATTTTGCAGATTTTCACTTCATATAGTTTAAAAATCCATTACATTGACATAAACACTTTGTCTGAAAGGGTAATACTGACTTTATTTATTGATCATATGCTAAAAATGTAAATAACTATTTTGTTTACACAGGAAAAAATTATTTCTATAATATTGTGGTGCACGATTATCTCACTGTTATTTTCTTCTGTTGTTTTAAAATTTCTTCACTGTTTATAGTGCAAGATTACAGAATTCGCAAAATAATTATCAATATTGAGGGGGGTTTTGCCCGTAGAGCTACCGAGTTCTTTGGACTGATAAAAATTCTTGTGAAATAAGAGTTACTATAAATGCTCTAAGGCAGGAGTAAGGTTATCAAGCTGGTTGCTTTTTCTAGTGACAGGAAGTCTTGTAACCATTCACTTTTTCTGAAACTTGTGATATTTATAGGAAAAACCTGCAAACGCAGTTGTTGAACCCATAAGATTAATTCCTGAAAGAAAAAATTAGCATAATCAAAACTAGTTTTGCTTTCAATGTATATCTATCTTGTTAATGATTTCCTTGTGCTGTGCTCATGTACGGTGAAGAGCTAGTCCCTGCTTCAGAATTGGTATGCAGAACACTGAGGTACTGCATATTAAAATAAAAATCAGAAGACTCTAAATTTTTTTTGTAGTGGCTATAGGTGACATACTTGATGTTGTTGACCTCTGTAGACTGCTGGTTGTGTGTGCATTTATATATGCAGGTTTCCAAATAAGTTGAACTTGCAGTCCTTGTCTCTCTTCACATTTTGACAGTCTTGACTGAGTTTCTTTGTTGAAGATCAGGGTTCCTATGTTGCCCTTTCTGCTGAAATAGTTTTATGTGCTTCTCATTGCATTATCCAGTGCTGGGGTTTCCCAGCTATGCCATCAGTCCTGCAAGGTAACTACTCTCTTTGCTTTCTAGTTCCAGTAAACTTTTTCCTTAAACTTCTTGGTATTTCTTAGTAACAGAAAAAATGATGAGTCCAGACATCCACTCCCCCACTTCAGATAATTCAGTGAACTGCCTGGAGTTTATATCAGTCTGAGTTAAAAAAAAAATGTGGTGCTTGCTAAATGAGGAATAATTAGTACAGAGTTATCATTTGAGCAATAGGTGACAGTAGGCATACGTGGTGAGAACTGCTATGTGCTCTCAGATCACAGAAAACTTTTCTGTTTCCATGTACAAAGTCTTCCCTTTATTCTGTTGTTTTCTCATCCTAAGGGAAAATGAGGGCTTTTTAAATCTATATAGGCTAAATCACTGAATGATATGAGATTGGAAGAGACCTCTGGAGATCATCTACTTCGACTCCCAATCAGATCTTTAATCGGTTCTGTGGAAAACCCATGGTATGCTTTTGGATCAAGGCATCTTTATAAATTGTTTTTTCAATTAAAATCTCTAAGAAGCAATATAAGTAGTGTTGGAACAATTCATTTTTAAAGATCTGCTTCAGCAGGTTGCAGTTGTAACTGAAAAATGGATTTACAAGTAAATTTGTTTCAACTGTAAAAAAAACAACCCCAAAAACAAAACCACCACCACCAACAAAACCCAGACCAAACAAAAACCAACAACAGAACACAACAAAACTGCCCCAGTACCTGAGCTGTAACAGAAGCTGCTTCTAACATGATACCATTCCCCAAGGATTCACCTTCTCGCAGTGATGCACTGAGCTGCATGGATGTGGAAATCCTTGCCCAGCAAAACAAAACCCAGTTCATTGCTGTGTGCAAGTTTAGGAGACTTGCCAATTGTATTTGCATTTAGAATCTTTTTCCTTAAAGGAATCCAAATGTGAAGTGGCTTGGCAGATGAGGCTGAATTGTTTTATAGTGGTTTAAAACCAAAATCCCAATCAACTTCTAAAGCTGTCATTCAGAAAGGTGGCTGATAGAGAGGAACTACAGACTTCTGTTTCCTTGGCAAATAAAACTTGTAATGTGATACTACTTAATGTTTTTTTTTTTTTTTGTTAGAAGTGGAGAATAGCATCAGAAGCGCTTATTAAAAAATAAAAATCTGGTCATACTTTTCTGACCACTTCATCATATGGAATTTGGATCATGCGTTTCCAGGGAAATGAGATAATAATAGTCTGTTACTTTAGAAAGAAGGTGTGTGCAGTTGATGCGCACACAAATAATCTGGACAGTTACGCACTCTAATAAAGGTTAATGATAATAACCAACTGAACCCTTAATTGACTACACATACGTGCAGTACATGCTGAAATAGTCTCTCTATTACTAAAGTCCTGTACAATAGTTTCTGGATTGTGTGTGAAGTTATTTCTTGGCTTCATGAGCTGACTCTAGCGAGCCCTTAACTACAGACTTTAACGAGAACACTGTTTCACCTTTTCTTTTAAGTTGCGTGGCAAGAATCAAATTAAATGATTCTCACTTTAAAATATTTAAGTTGTATCAGTATCAAAAGAGACTTCCAAAATAACTTTCTTCATTTCAGTTTCTCTCAGAACCATTACAATATTTTATTTGATGACTGTTTTTCATTTAGTGGTAATAAATATATGAAAAACAAGCAATTAAAATAGCAAATCCTCAGTAATGGCAAGTACAAATTTGTATAGTTCTATTGAAGCTTTCCAAAGAGAAGTGAAGTCAGAGAAGACAGTAGTAGAATGTGGGGCGTATGGCGTGATTGTTTTGTGTGGCTTTACAGCCTCTCCTCTCTGGACTCAGTTTGACAGTTCTTGATTTAAAGCAAATATTTTTCAGTATTTTTGTAACCAACGTGCTTTCGGATACCTACATCCAACCTAAATAACTGCAGGACTTACTACTTTTATTTTTTTTACTGTAGTTTCCCTTTTAGAGCTATGTTTATTGATTTAGATTAAGACTGGACTAGAGCCCAGAGACAGTCATATCTAGTCTTCAGGTTTTTTGTTACAAATCAGTTTTTGTTACAAGGTTCAATAAATATTCTTGATTATTTATGTTAGTTCTATTGTGAGTTCTTGCCAAAGATACATTGTATTATAACCAAAACAGATGTTCTGTTTTAGAGAAGTGTATTTGTTTTAACAGGACCAGAAATGTAAATTAAACAACAGTGTGTTCAGCATTAACATGGCAGATGATGAACTTTTAGGATTTCACTGGCCTTTTTGGATTAAATGAAAAACTTGAAAAAATATTTCAGGAATTTTGTTCCGTATTTCGACCACTGCAACTGTTTTTCTTTGATTGCTGTTGGTTGTAAACATCTTGGAAATTAAAGTTTTCTGAATGACAGGTGAGCTGTGCTAGAGCATGACAACACGGACAGCTCAATATTTGTGCTTAGAAAAACAAAATCACAGTTTTTCTTTCAGCCTCAGTGCTTTCATTGTCACAATGCAAACATTCTTATTGGCCTGAGTTTTTCTTATGTGCTTGTTACATTAATGCACACTCAGGCTAAAGTATTTCAGCTCATATTTAAAAGAAAGTTTGTTAGGTATCGTGAATTCTTAGTTGTTACTTTTCAATAAACACTAAAGAATGCAGCCAGGCAAGTGTATTTTTGTTGTTGTTTTCTAGAGAGCTTTGTGTTTAATTTCTGTTATATTCAGTTTTAAACTTGATACAAAATCCTTTTCAGCCGCTTTCAGCAAAATTTTTTCTTTCTCTTGAGGTTTTGTAAGCAGTGTAATTAATAATTTACTGCTGTTTAAGTTCAAACGCTTCCGTACTGTGACAAATAGGGGAAAGTCTATAATATCTTGTAAAGTTCTCATTGGATTGTCTTTAATGTTTAAATTGTCTGCTTTGGAATACTTAGAAATGTTCTGCTAAGGTAGAATAGGACTGTTTAATACCTTTTGAAGTTGGACCTTGGTGGCAAGAAATTGATTTGGAAATGTTTGTTCTACAGGATTTTAAGTCCACTTGTGTTTTATAGGTGTCTGCACATGCTTTAAATATCCTTTTTAATTTAAATGTGTGTTTTATGTTGTTGAATATCTACATTATACTCTGGCAGCTTTAACAAATGCCACTTTCAAGTTCCATGCATCTACGTTTCTAATGTTACACTAGCTTAATTCCCATTACTTTTCTGCTTCATAGCACTCGCAGTTTGAAAGGGACCTAACATTTGGGTTCACATTATGATAATTAGGTTTCAAAGCAGTGTGGGGGGATTAAGATGTCTGAAGTCTAGTTGCCGAATAAAGTTCAGAACTACTTGTAAAACTTGTTTGAGTGGTTAACAGAAGTGGTTTTATTTATTCAGTGCTCATGCAGCATTAATCCGTATTTCATCAGGTACCCACAGTGCTGTAACTCTAGATGTGACCTTGGGACTTAATTTACCCCATCTCAGTTTTCCTTATTAATGTGCCATGAAAGAGGTACATGAAAGATAGCCAACATCAAAGCACCTTTTCAAATAAAGTGGTTGATATGAATACTCTGGTATTTAACACTGTCTGTCAAATGTTTCAGCTGGTTTGCATCCTTTTACAAGCTA
The DNA here is from genome assembly GCA_013400055.1 of Nycticryphes semicollaris. Lineage (NCBI taxonomy): Eukaryota > Metazoa > Chordata > Aves > Charadriiformes > Rostratulidae > Nycticryphes > Nycticryphes semicollaris. The sequence continues at coordinate 348,490 of VXBJ01007454.1, read as the reverse complement.
TTTCTTGCTGCATTAATGCAGTTGTTTCAAGTCTGTTGAGAGTACAAAGGGAGGTAGGGATATGGGAAACTTTATTCCTATTTCTTTTTAATTATATTTTGTTTAAGCTGTTATTTTTGTCTGTTAAGTTATATAACTCTGTTGATGACACATTTATATATCCACACCGACACACCTTTGGTCATTAGATGTCTGATACAAAGGTAGAAAGTAATTTGGAAAGTTTTGGCAAAAGGAATACATATTCAGCGGAAACAATGCACACATCTGAAATGTGCACTGAAGAATCTTTATTCTGCTTTCATCTTTTTCAAGCTGTATTGGAGTCATGAGAAGTCCTAAACAATGAAGACATAATTTGGAGAACAAACAGGTTTAAAATATGTGTGAAGAGGACGTAGGCAATGAAAACACTTCAAATCATGTAGTGATTTCCAGCCAAACTGTCTTCTGTCCCCTACTTAGAAGTTCCTTTCTGTTGTGATTACTTATCACACTTGAGTAAGAATTCATGACCATGCACACTTCAAATGAAAAATAATTTTGTGTGTATTTTATATTTGCAGGAGACAGTCCTGTAAATTGGAGCCTCACTCTGTGTAGGGACTTTTTTCCACTGCTACTCCTGACTATTTGTAACTTTACATAGTAATTAGTCTATTGTTCAGCACAACATGGACTGTAATAAGCATCTGTGTTTAAAATAGTATCCACTGATTGTTCCTGGTACATCCACGGACTTTTATCTACGTTGAGCTGAATCCATACTACATTCAAAAGGGAAATTCAGGTGTCATCTCTAGCCATGTTTTTCTGAGGGGAGGAAAAGAAATGGGTAAGCAGTGAAGCTATGTGTGACAGGGAAAAAGAAGATAATTTCTGGTTTGTATTGCATGAATTTGAAACTTTTTTTAAAGCAAACTTTATAAGCAATACACTTGATGTAATTGTGAAATACCATCTATGAATTCTTTTTCAGAGAAATAAATTCAAAGTTTTTAAGATGAGAACAATGGCTAATTGGGAGTATGTCCATGTAGTTAAAGAGAAGATGAATTACTTGAAATTCAAAAAAAGAGTAAGATATGTGTGGAGTCTAGACTTTAGCAATGTGAAGGCAGGGGGTCAGGAAGTAACTATTGAAAGAAATCTAAATCTTGAGGGGAAAAGTCCATTTTTCCAGAAAGCCTAGGACGTGTCATTTGACTTGGTTCCAGGGCAATTTATGGGAAGGCAGTCTTGGGGAAGAGAGGAAAGTTACTCATGCAACTTCCCTATACGTCTTCTCTTTCCAAGAGAAAATCATAGTAACAGTAATATCAAGCTGTGTTTTTAAAAGTTATGTATTCTCAATGTGTAAAACTCTTTAGACCCTTAAAGGATACTAAACAAAATAACTTCTGTAAAAGCAGGCAAGGTTTTAGGATGAAAAGCTATTAAGCACATGACAATATATTCAAGGGCACCTTTGCATATTCTTCAATTAGAAATGTACTGATCTCAGATACACTCTTGCAAATCAGATAATATGAGAAATTTACCACAATAATTCTTCCCCCTGCCCTTGGATTTTTAACAGAGAAGTAATTTGTTATACTTAAGATTGCAAAATGACTTCTCTATTTTCAATTTTATGTTCCCCACTGAGCAACATTTTGTTCACAGGCTGTTTCCTTATAGATATTTTCAGATAAATAAAACAACTTGTTTTAAGATAATCAGCTAGAAAACATCTGATGTTGCAGTACAACAGAAGTTAAGAGAACAGGGAGAAGCATCCAAAAACGCAAACATGAAACTAGAACAGATTGGAAAAACAAAAGGTTATTGAGAGAGGCCAGACAAAGGATATGCAAAGAACAAGTGCTAGGGTTTCTGCCCAGTGTGTGCCCATCAGGTCCCCTAGGAGCAGTTTTGGAATGTATGTATTGCATGAGGTACATTCATAGAGCAAGACTGGGCATTTCGTGCTAAAGTTCACTTAAAATCACGTTCTAACAAATGTGTTCAGCAGTGATTTTACAGTTCAGGATAGAGCTACTCAAACTAGACAGTGAGCAGGGGATTTTATTCTTGGAGTGTGTTTGACTTGGTAGTAGAAGTCTCTTTTGTCATCATTTAACATTGTGCGCCAGTCAGTGTTTCCAACGCAGTCTCCTTCCTGAAGACTTTCTGTGATGGCTGTGAAAAATCACTCTGGCCTAAAGTCTCTTGTTGAAGGCTACTTCCAAACCTCAGAAATTAAGAAGGATTTATTAGATTTAAAGAAAAATAGGTCATCAAATCTTATATTTGCTAGATTGCTACAGTGAAACAAAACCAGTGCATTTGAGTGTCTGATATTTTTGAGGGAGTGGGGTACCTAACAGGCTAAAAATAAGCTTTTTATTTCAGGCTGGAATTATTTAGATTATTGTTTAACATGGCTAAAGCTTTTGAAGTTTTTCTGTGCCATTTGGTCAACACCATGAGGTTCTTACTAGTTTAAATTTAAAGAAAGAATTGCAGGAAGATCTTATTCATCAAAACAGACATAGCATAACATAAGGCAATGCTATAACATGCCTACTTCTCCCAGAATCAGTGTTTTAACTTGGTCTGACATCTTTCTTTCTCTGAAGGATCACCAAGCCATCCTTCCTCCTGATGGCTGTTGGCTCACTGTTATTTGGAGTATCAATAGAGATATGGAAGGAAAACATTTTCAAGCTGTTGTCTACATCTAAAAGATTGCATGTGGGTTTCTGCTGTGTCTGTCGTCTTATACTTCTTGTCAGGAGAAGGTGAGGAGCCTTTTCTTAAGAGGTGGCTTAAGGAATCATAGAAGCATGAGGAACTTGGTAGATCTTTGAGGAAGTAGTGCAGAAAGAACAAAGGTATAGTCTGGGAATAAGGGAAAGGGCACTTTGAAGGTCCTTCCTCTAGACAGAGGCACTGAAGTACAGTCTACGGGAACGTACAGCTTTGAGCTCAATTGAGCTGTGTGTTCCTTGTCTTTTCAATACAGCAAGTTATGTCAAGAGAACAGTTTCCCTTTCCTCTTCTGTTCCCTCCCCTAGTCATTTGTGACTGTGAATGGATGGTGTACAGTCCAAGCTTAAAACTGAGGTTGGGACATCAGCTAAAAAACGTGACCTAATGACATATTACTGCTCATTACAGTGAGCACTGGAGACACTCTCAACAGCTGCATCTACAAGTCTTTCTTCAATACTACTTTTTTAAAATTTTTATTATTTTTTTTTTTTAGCTGGAGTGAGCTAAAGTACACATGTTCTGTGTAACTCCAGAGTGTGTTTTAAAGCACTCTCTATTCATCATAAGGTTTAGAGCTTAGAAGGTTGGGCTTTGGTCAGTTACTGTGAGATACCGCACAAAGAAAAGGAGTCGTGCTCCTTATAGAGCTAGGATTGTGAAGGTTTAATGATGTGAGCTTTAAATGTTCCAAACTTGATATTGATCTCAAATGAACCAGAAAAGCTTTTAGCTAAGTTCCTGTAGCACTGTTTTAAGAGCTCCCGAAATTAGTATGTATGGTTCAGTATCTCTCTAATTTTGGGTGCCTTTTTTTATTTAAACTAATGATGTGTGGTCACCAGCCTTTCTATTGCAGTTGAAACGGAGTGGAATCAGACTTGGATGTTACCTGCCCAAACAGAAGCCTAGAGAGGTTAGATAGTGACTGAGATGGTGGATCTTGGAAGCATTTTGTATCTACAGACCATTGAAAATTCACTGGTGGCAGTGTAGAATTGACTCCAGAGACCATAAGCATACTGACAGTGGACTGATTTCTTCAGTGACCCTTGTGAACCCCTTGGAAGAAGCTTGTGAACCACAGGTTGAAAAGCACCAGGTTTGGACCCGAAAATAACAAAAAGTAGAAAGACCCAGAAACTTTATATTTAAAAAGGTGAAATTGCGCATAGGAAATCCTTCCGCTCATTTGGATTTGCAGAACTTCGGTTATGGGAACTTGCTGTGTGTTTTTTATTATCACTATCTGGGCATTTCACATTGCTAGACTCCACCCGTTGCCTGAGATGAAATAGCACAGCTCCACACTAGTACGGTATCGTAGAGCTAACAAAAGCTTTAATACTGAGAAGTGAATGTAAATTTATCATTTGTGTCAATACTGCCTTTCAAAAAGAAGCAGTGCTTGTGCTATTTGGGATATTACTGTTTTAATCTCTTTCTACTTAAGAGGTATCAGAAACATATGTTTGTGTGTTTTAAGTGAATTTGTCAGGGAATAGCTGTGGCAATTGGTACATTTTCACTAGTAAAGATTGGGCAAAATTTGTTTAGGTTCCTCTCTATGTAAAAAAAAGCTGCAGCAGGAATTACTTGTGGAATCCTGTCAGGAGTTAATTTAAGTGGAAGCATGCAAATATAGAATGTGATGAATACTAAGAGCATCCAGATTAAAATTATATAGATACAAGATGTATCCTCTGATTGGTGAGGTAATAAGAGTGCTATTGCAGTCTGACCTGGTTGTACATTTGGATAGTGTTTTGTCTTCATGTAGACATTCTCTAGGAACCTAATAGGGTAGTAAGCATTTTTCCATTTGTGTGAGGATGCCAGTAATATGTTTTTACTTAAGTTGAGATTCTGCCAAACTTCATACCTATTCATTTGTGAAACCACATTTAGTGTTCTGCATTTCAACTCTTACTGAGCTTCCTTTATTGTTCTGAGAATGGGATATACAGATCTATTTATTTATTTGAACTTAAACTGCTATTATCGTTGATGCTGATAGCAGAAGTTTAGGTGGTTGGATTACATTGGGCTGTCTAACACTTTGCATTAGATACCTTCATTTCAGTGGCTTTTAACTGGCAAAGAGTTACCTTTGGGATGAAATTCTTCATCCTAAATCTGCTAGACGGCATACATGTGTGGGTTGCATGTATTTCTAAATAATAATTAGAAATAATTAAGAAAATAAAGTAGTGATCATATGCACAAATGCTCTCATAAGTGGGAGAAAAGTTTCCTCATTCTTTGAAGTATCAATACTGTTGAGTTCTGATAAAAAGGAAAGTTTGTGGGCAGATCCAAAGTTTGGATAGAGGTCTCCCTCTGAAAATACGTTCAGGTGAGTAGTAAGCCTCAGGAAACTGACACTTGTGCAGCTGCTAACAAATTCCCCCACTATCAGGAGAGCAACTATTACAAACTTCAATTTTATTGTATTTTTTTAAAAGGACAAAATGGCTTGGCTTTTAGGGAGATTTGAAAATTAAATGTTAATGACTTCTAGGTGTCTGATAGGCTGAAATCACAGAATCACAGAATATCAGGGATTGGAAGGGATCTTGAAAGATCATCTAGTCCAATCCCCCTGCTGGAGCAGGAACACCTAGATCAGGTCACACAGGAACGCATCCAGTGGGTTTTGAATATCTCCAGAGAAGGAGACTCCACAACCTCTCTGGGCAGCCCATTCCAGTGTTCCTTCACCCTCACTGTGAAGAAGTTTTTCCTCATGTTTAAGTGGAACCTTCTATGTTCCAGCTTGCACCCATAGAAATGACAATGTTGAATGAAATAGAAATGACAATTTCATGGAAGTGCAGAGGAAAAGAGCCCTTGCTTTACTGACAGACATGACGTATTCACCTTTCAGTCCAGGAGGATTCTCAGGCTTTTTGCCCCGAGAGGCTGCCAGCAGTGCAGGAGCGAGTGCTACCCATGTTGCAACTTCACTCCCAGTAATTTTGTGTGATACTGAAACTAGGGGCTATGCTTGCCTCCTCCACTCATTTAACTTTTCTTACCAAGACAGTGTGTGGCAGTCTTAAAACCTTTGCGAATAACGTTGAAATAAGCCACAGCAACAGGAGATGCTGCAGCATATTTCTGACATTTTCAGGGTATGAGAGGCAGAGAATATAGACGTGCTGTGTGTCTCAAAGAGCCTTTGAGTAGGTTATTTCAGCTTGAAAAGGGATTAGATTTAGATGGCTGCAGTGTCAAACGGTTGTGACTGAAGGTGCCTATTGAGGGTAATTCCTTTCTATAACTGGATCCCAGCAGTTTTGTCAGTGATGAGTAAGTGGAGGGAAGGAGAAATGATCCATTTGTTGTAGTGGGTGATACAGAGGTGAGAGAGAATACATCTGAAAGAAGATTTCAAAAAGCACAAGCTGCGTGAAGCACCTTCTTCAGTACCAGGCCCTCTCAGCAGCAACAACTGCGAACAACGGGCAAGTGGAGGGAAAAGGACAGAAAAGAGACAGTGGTGCTGGTTTCCCTGTTCCTTTTTCAATTTTGGGAGAGTTGAGTTGTTTTGGTGGCTTTTTGTACAGTGGTAAACGAGTACGTAGCAGTTCTGTACATTAGTTATTTTCCTTTCTTTCAAACACCCAGAGTTCCTGAAAGCAAATGTGTCGCTGACAGAGAAATGTTTTTCACTTTAATCCTGTTTGCAACTGCAAGAAATATCACAGTTTCTAATTGTATCAGATTATTTTATGTAACAGCCAGTGCTGCCCAAACAGCTCAGTTGTCTGTGGAGCTTTCTAAATAAAAAACGTGGAGGTGGGGGGGAAGATGTCCATCTACATGCAGTTATAGCTATTGCTAATATTAAAGTGGCTTTTCACGTAGAACTTCTCTCCAACCTAATTAATTTTTATATATTGTTAAACGTCTTTGGCAGCTAAGGCAACATGCCTACTGCCTGTTTGGTTCTTTTATTGGGTAGAACTAGACCTAACATTTGGATAAAATACATTTTGACATTTGAATTTGACATAAATGTTTCAGGGAAATAGTTTAGACGTGCATCTTCCATGGGAGATTCTCTTGTCAGCCTTACCATGTTGTACTGTAAATATACTTTGGAAGTGGGCTTTCAGTAAAATCAGTGATGCATTTATTACTTGTTCCTGGTCTATTTCTCCCTCCTAGTGTAAAATCACAGCTCAAAGTTACTTTGTCATTTTTATTTTTATTTTGTTAAAGTTTTTTTCTGGAAGTTAAGTTTGTCATTTTTAAGTAAATCAAACTGGATATTCCTGTATTACTTCTCAGTGTTTTTCTCTCTGCTGAAGGAAATGTTAAATCTAATCTTCTGCTATAAGATTAAATAGGAAGAGACATTGTCAATTTGAATATTTTAAAATGAAATAATTTTGAAATCCCGATACAGTATCCTTTAATATATCTCATTTTTTCAGCTAACAACCACAACAAAAAGACTTTTAAAGGAATGCTTAATTGCTCTTAAAGGAATGCTTAAGGCTGTCCTTTTCTTGTTTTCCCCGGCTCCTTTTGATCCCGGCTGGCCGTGCCGGGACCCTGCCATCCCATTTACCTGCTGGTCCACAGCCACTTGGTGCTTCCTTGGTCAGAGCTTTCTCCTTGGGGAAACTGCCTATAATCTTTTGGCATTTGTGGAGAAGACCACTCACTGGAAAGAATGTGCTGCTGATTGCTGTTAGTGGAAGATGCTTTCACTGGTTTGTTTTTGATAAAGTGGTTACTGGACTTCTGATGTTAGCAGGAGTAATATTTTCTTTTGAGACAGGTTTTTGAATAAAGGGCTTGTTCTGGTGTTAAGTGAGAAGAAAAAACTGGTGGCATCTAATTCAGAGAAGATTCTCTTCAGTTTTATGGTCTGTAGGAAATTTCTTCCAGCTCTTTATAAAGTGATATTAAAGATACAGATTAAACACTTATTATAACGGTTTGTTTAAATCTATTTTATTTAAAATGTGATATGGAAAGTGTAGAGTTGATTGCGTTTTGGTCAACCATAAATACCAGCCTTTTGAAGCCAAGCTAATTTGTGGTTAATGTTAGGTTGTGATAAACTAAAATTTGTATATAGTACAGTGAACTTTGGGGGAGATGCTTTATTTATGTAAATCGTCTCTGGGTCATCTGAAATACCAGTTTTTGCACTCAATACAAGTTCAAGCTTTTAATGATCAAAACAGTTCTCATGTAAAAATTTTCATGGTATATGTGGGTATGGTTTAAGTTCATGTCTACTCCTTACTTATTAAGCATTTGTACTTTAGTTTTCATTGGATTTAATAACAAAGTAGAAATTTGGGGTTTCTTCTTTATTGTGCCACAGTTGGTATCATCAAATTGCATAAATCACATGGTGCTTGTGATGGTGGTGATGTTGTGAGCTTTTATGAACTTCAGAGGAAGTTCAGAGTTCATGAAATGTGTGTGTTCTGGTTCTCAGGATTTGATTAAACCCAAATCCAGGACATGCCATTTTGTGGCATTAGTAATTTTCAAGTTTTATTTACATTTTGTGGAGGAAAAAAAAAGTTTCAACTTCTGGAATAGCATTCTCAACATACCTGTCTTTAGCTAACTTTAGAAAAATAATTTTTACATGCGTAGTTTAGAAGTATTACATGGTTTTTTAGGATTAGGTTCTCCTTGATGCAGTTTTATAAAATTGGGGGTGAGTGGGATGAAGGTAGCAATTAGACCCTAAATATTGAAATCTACAGCCGTAATTTGGATCTGAATTAACTGAACTTTTATTTATGCTTAGACTTGGAAGGCTATCCTTTCTTTGGGGGAAAGTATTTAATGTTTGTGTCTTGTTCTTTTGGTGGTGGAGGAGGAGTTTTTTACCCCATCTCTGCAGTGAATGTAAGAGATGCTCTTAGCCTTAAAACAACCTGACCAGTAAAAGCCCTAGAATGGTCTGGTGCAGATGTCGGTCACGTTGTTGCATGTGAAGATGTTACTGTATGAATGTGAGCTTTGTGCTGGCTCGGGGCCACAGCAATGCTGAGGGCAGTGATAGGACTGGCCTGTCTACCAGGGACAGGCTGAGGACGAGACTTGGCTCTGCCACCTTCTGCGGTAGCCAGCAGAGCTGAGCAGGCGCTCCGGGGCGGAAGATGCTCTGCCGCATTAAAGGGTGCTGGTGATCCCACCCTGGCATATGTTCTCCATGACCCCCTGTAGGAGTTGTCTGCATCAGCCAGAGTGCCCCTGGGCTCTCTGCTGCTGTGGAATCACATAAACTCTTATTCTCATCTGGACAATTACTGTTTTAATACTCTGTTATCTCTTAGTCTATAGCCCTGATATCCACATCATCGGGGTTTGGTGTTTTTTTTTTTTTTAAAGCATCAGCTGTTTGTTATCAACTACAAGAGTCTTAACAGTTTGATGTCAGACACTTGAAATTAAATGGGCCTATTCTGTTACTGCTGGAATTAGTTTCCATTCATTTAATTTCGAACTATTTCAGGTTTTGTTTTAGCTTATAGCATTTGAGGAAACTAGGATTGTTAAGTGAGTTTTCAGAGCAGCAATGAAAACAGAGAGGTCACTTTTTAAATCTCCATTTGTTTTTCCAACACTGTTCTGGGGCAGATACATGCTTTTCTGAAATGTATACGCAGTGCTAAATTTCTGAACTGCCATTAAAAAAAAAATATTGTGAAACTTCCTTTAATATTATCAAAACCTCTGTTCTTAGCTTAACAGGATCCAAGAGTTCCTGTTAATTTACAGCAGGTTTTGGGGTCTCTGTTCATGGAAATACTTGAAACCTTACTGGATGCACCCCTGAGGAACTTTGCTTTAGTTGACCCTGCTTTGAATGAGGGTGTTAGACCAGCCAATCTCCACAGGTGCCTTTCAACTGCTGTGATTCCCTGGCATCATTCAACAGTTTCCAAAAGCTGAAAGAATCATTCCAAGACCTTTGCTTTGCATTGCTGGCTTGCTTGCGAGATCCAGTCATAAGTATCTAATGTCTACTCCAGAGAAGTAGGTGTGGAGTAGATGCCCATTGCCTACATGATAGGGTAACTGGAGACTCTGGTGGAGTTGACAGGTGTATGTTCTGATCATCTGTGCTTTCTGTGTCATGTTCTCCTGAAGGTTCTTCAATCAAGTTCCAGCATAGCTTCCATTCTTGCTGCCTAGATAAGAATTGGCAGCAATGAGAAATACTTCCTCACTTTGAAGTAGCATGTGCAATAAGGAAAGAAAACGGAGCTCTGAGGGGGGGAAGGAGGAAATCAGTAATTCTGGGGCTTTGGGTTTGGGTGGAAGTTGGGCTATAGGTGGATTATTAGCTTTTTTGTCTTCCAAGAAAAAACTGCATATGAACTTCTGGGTGCAAACTTTATACTCTGTTAGAGAAAACAACATAGTTGTATTTGAAAAAGTATGAGTCAACCATTTTACATTCGTTAGTGCCTGTGTTTAAGATTGTGTGACTGTGACCCACAACTCTCAAACACTTCTAAGAGACTTTACCATTATAAAATGGAGTGTCAAAAACTGGGTTAACGTGGTTAAAAAGATGCATGTTCCAAGATTTTTTTTCTGTAAAATATTTGTAATTGGGCTCATGAGGAATGACATGTATAAATGCGTTAATGAGGTTTTACACTATTTTACGACATTTTATTGTTGGAATTGCAGGTGATTAAGTATCTAAGTACTGTGTAACTTACCTATGACTGGAGAATCACTTTGAAAATTGTGGTGTAAAAATTAGGACACAAAAAACTTTAGCTGTGTTTTTTATGATTTAGATGTAAATATAGCTTTTCAAAAACTAGAAGGCCATCTTATTTCACTTTTGTATTTGGATACCTTAAAAAAAAAAAAAAAAAATTCACAGTTGAAGGGATTTTTTGAGTCTGAAAGTGATTGGTTAGAAATGAAGCATAAGAAATTTCGGTCCAGAAGAAATGTTTTGCATTTTTTAAGTGTTTGTAACTGGATGAAAAACATGTTTTAAATGAAGTGGTCTTTCAACATATGTTTATGCCAGTTCTAGTGATACTACTCATGGAAAGTCTCCAGTGTAGATCTGTCACAACCCGAGGGAACAAATTATTCCCTTTTAAGAGAAGAGGGAAAACAAGTGTAGCACTACTGAACTGAACTTTTATTTCACTCATTCCAGATATTAATTTTTGTCAGTTTCATCCCTCTTTTGGTTATAGTCTTACTAAAGGAATTTGTTTTCTGTAAAAACATGCAATTCATTAATCCTCACATTAATTGTGGTGATTTGGTGGTTGTTTTTATTTCTTTTTTCATGAAGTTGATACATCTCTTTGCAATACAAAATTAGATGGTATCCATTGTTTTAAAAGGTGTATTCTTTTTTGTCCTTTAACCAAATGTTAGCTCCCTTTCATTTGGAGATATTTGATTCAGATTAGCATTTCTTACTGTAAATGCCCAGTGGTTGCATATTCATATCATTAAAATAATATTTAAAACTATGACAATGAGGAGCACCAGAGAAGACATAAAAGAACCCCAGAGGCCTAGGAAAAAAGTGAATAATTTGATAACAAAGCACTCCATCTCCTTATGTTGCTTGACAGACTTCTGAGTACATCTTACTTTCCTTTGACACGGGTGTGAAGGTAGCTTCTTGTTAAATTAAAGCCAGCTTCATTTACATTTTTTTTTTTACTCTTGCATGAAAAAATTCTTACCATTTTCTGAAGAATGAGTAACCTACTCTTTTTCTTAACTTTCTTTTTTGGTTTTATTTTTTTTTCTGTTTGTCACTATAATCCTTTTTATATTGTAAAGCTACAGTTCCTTCACAAGGGATTAATAGACTTTTCTGGAAGCACTAACCCAGTACCTGTTTTACAGCCTTTTTTCCAGAAGAAAAATATTCCTTGATGGACAGAATTGAACACTTGTGATCAGCGTCAGCTTTGAATAGTCATAAACTAGTGTATAGAAAAATGTCAAAGCAAACTGTTTTTTTTCTATATGAATAAAATGAAAGAAAACAAAACAAATTAGGATTTTAGAAGTTGTAAGCACTGTCATGATTAAGTTTGCAGAAATGATCTTTGAGTGATAGCAGCATATAATTTTGATTAGATTGGCATGAAGCACCATTTACTTTGTGTAACATCTGTCTTGAGCATGTCGAGTTGGGGAATAAACACAGGAGGTGAACATATCTTCTGTGAACTAAAGCAGGCAGTTTTGGGGGGTTTTTTTAGGTGAATTTTAAATCAAAGTAAAGTAAGAAACAACACAGCTTAGAAAGGTATGGTCACACTTTTCCTTACTATTTAGTACCTCAAAGAAGTTTTTCCTGCCAGCATTGATTCCCATTCCAGAATTCTTAATTTATTTTGAGTTTCTCTATGGGGAAAACCTGGGTAATTCAGAGTTCAGTAAACTGTGCCAAGAAGTGTCTGTAGGTTAAAAATATTTAATATGATGTCCTCAGATACAGTGTAGATAACAAGAGGGATGCGGAGGGAACAAACAGAGAAGGAGCATGTGTGATTCCCTTACACCATGTAGAGAGTCTGTCTATATTGCCTTGCTCAGCCTTAACAGAAGCCTTTGCTTGTGGATCTGTGCTGGGGAGGTCAAGTACTGAGATCAGTTGGAAGGGGGAAAGAATAGGATAAAGCCTTAGTCAAGCCAAAGCTACAGGTCAGAATGTTGCATAAATCGGGGCTGTGGAGGCTGCGTGGCAGTATTGGCTGGGCTGCCTCCCAACTGCCCAGAGTGAGCATTAAAGAAAATGACAGTTGCTGGAGGTGCTGATCTCCAAGAGGCATTTTGCTCCATATGTTGTGGTCTTGTCCAGTTATGCTTCACTCTGGGGACAAAGTCTTCATGAGAGTTAACATGACTTTAAGCTCCAGCCTTTGGTCTGGCTTAAATAACTGGGTTTTAGCCACAACAGTTGCTGCACCTTTGGTGCCCATTCTACCAGATAAAAATGATTGCTGGGAGCAATTAGAGCAACTGTATAGCATGTTCTTGTAGCCTTTCTAGATAATTTCAGACTGACTTGTAAGCATATGAAACTTCATGATACAATTTTTATCTGACTAAATCTGCATGCTCTCTGAAGTTCACCGAGAAATAAATTGGTTAAGAGTTCTGTATTCACTGAAGTACCTGATGGAATCTCCTTAATCTGTATCTTAGAAGTCCTGTGTCCTACAGGAGAAGGGTGGTGTGTGTAGGACAGTCTGTGCAATAGGGAAATGTTTTGGTTTGGAAAACAGACAGACTTTAGGCAGAAATCAGTTTCCCCAGTTATAACTGTTGGTGACAATGCCAAATATAGATGGCACTAGCAAAGTCTAAGTATAGCTTTATAGGCAGGAATCAGTATATGTTTCCAAAACCCTAGTTCTTGGTACTTTATAATGCTCCAACTTGAGTAACGGTGCATGAACATCAACTGCAGAGTTGCCTCTGCTGTTTCTAAAAGCAGCCAGGATGTGTCTTATCTCTTACAAGATCCTATGTGGCTGGAGATGTGCCGGATGAAATACCAGCTTTCCCCATGTGCTGCCACTGCAGGGGATTCTGCTTGGCTGAGCTGAGTAGAAGCTGCAGGCAGGATAGTGTTGGTGATGGACTTCTGCTCTGGGACTTGCAGATTCCTCTGATTTGCTGTGTTTAGTGGTGTTGGCTCAGGCTCGTTGGTTGCACCAAACTCTTGAGAACAGGGAGGGACAGGGACTAAATAAGGCTGCTCGTTGAGCTCTGCAGTGTGGAATGGTGTTGCTAGGCTTTTGGGGGAGCAGCATCTTTTTGCAAGTCTTTTTGGACGTTGTCATGTTTTTAATGTATGCATCTAGACAATTCCAAGAGTCTCTATAAATATATGAAATGTGAGTGTTTAATATCACCTAGTGTTTCTCTTCTTTTTGAAGCATGACTTCTGAAGTCGGTTGTGTTTTTTGTCTCCCTGTGCCCTCCTCCCAGTGGGTAAAACGTTAGGTAAAATCTTGTTGGTGTTTGGCTATCCTTTTTTTAGTGTCGTATATACAGTTTGTTCCCCTGAAGTCACTGAGATAATTTAGTTATGTAAAACTGAGTGAGTGCTGGCAGGATTGGTCTTGAAATTATGAAGTGTATTCATAAGGAGCATACTCTTTTTCTTGCCTGTTATATTTTTAGAAGTGGCTTCTAAGGTTTTAATTTCCTATGTTGATTCTAAAGCCTTTTTTACTGTCTTTCCTTTCTTCCAATGTTAATTGGCTATAGATAAATAACTTTTTTATGCATTTGAATATATTTAATTGTCATTAACTCTGCTTAGAATTATTTGAATGCTATTTAATGCTGTATCATAATCACAAAATGTTTTTTTTTTCTTTTTAAACTTGTCCTCTTATATTAAGATAATATTCTATTCTATAATATCCGTATTGCTGCAATAGGGAGAAGAGCAGTAGCTGAATTCTCTCTCTTAATTCCTACTGTGCTATGATGTTTAAAGTAAAAAATAAATTACTTAAATGCTTTTTAGTTGGATGGTTAATTTGGAAGTAGATTTTCAGACCTGGAGTTCAGCTTTTTAAAGCTCTCTGCAAAAGCAGAAAGGAGCTTCAGCTCCAGCTGCTTTATGAGCAATGACAGGACCTGTTTTCCAAAACTGTCATTGCAAGCAGTGAGGGCAGTCACAGGTGACTGTCACCTTCAGTCTTGAGACATGCCACCCTAGGTCTTTCACTTTTCACTGTGGACGTGGGGACGTGCATTTCTTCTGGGGATGAATCCGCAGCACCAGTTTTGTTCTGATAACAGCATCTGGCACTAGATTGATTTAACAGGCTATGAGGTTTGCTCTTTTCAGATATGCACTTGTACGGCAGCTTCTGTGCAGCTCTGACATGGCCACACGCTACTGTTGTTTTTTCTGCCTCCTAGCACCACGTGTGAAGCTAAGGCTCTTTGACACCTGCCATTTGGACCCTTTTCTTACTGAAAAATGTCATCATTTTCAGACAAGATGAAGACAGATATCTGATCATTCTTCCCTTTGCAGGGATGTGCTGAAGGCATGGTTCATACACAGATGAATAAAGGATGCCAGGCTGTAGCTATGCAGTTTAGCTTTATTAGTTTAGTATGGCAAGTAGGTTTTGATTTAGAGATGCACAGAGTTATATCTAAGGCAGAAGAAATTAAAGCACGGTAACTCGTTGTATCTTTGCGATAATTCTCAAACCGATTTCATTCTGCTGCAAGTAGCAATCATCTTACTGTTTGAATGGCAGGAAATTTCATACCACTTTTCTTTGGGGAGGGGAATGATGGTAGTTGAGGAATTAAACCAGAAAATTTTGAACTCTTCTGATTCTGTAATCAGTGAAATGTTTTATGGGGGATATGTTTTCTGCATTCATCCAAATCTGTAAGTTAGTAGAACTGGGCTGCATTTTCCAAAGTAGTAACTTTTTTAAAGGAGAAGCTTTTAAATCCTATGCTACAATTGTTTCCCCCATATTCTTGAAACATGCTTTGTGCTAACAAATAGGCAATCAGGCTGTGTGGTTCAGAATGTAATTGTCCTTATGTTTGAAATATCCTCTTATTGTGCTTGATTACAGGCAAAATGCTCCTAGAATGTAAAATCAACATGCAGCCCTCTTTTAGACTATAAAGTAGTGAAAGTTGAAAATTTGGGGCTTTTGTTAACCCTAATATTTCCCACCTTGCAGGGAAGTGGGTAATACTTAAGATAACTGCTTCAATAATTGCATTTTTAATATACTTATTTTTCAGTCTTTGTCATGCATTTCTCCTGAGATTTGGACACAAGTCTTTTTAGTTAATCTGGCTCTTCTTTTAATTTCTTTTAAGGCAGACATCAAGGCATTCTTGCTATTTATCTGATGCTGAAAGACTATAATTGTACTACAAACTGTT
Source organism: Nycticryphes semicollaris (assembly GCA_013400055.1). Taxonomy (NCBI): domain Eukaryota; kingdom Metazoa; phylum Chordata; class Aves; order Charadriiformes; family Rostratulidae; genus Nycticryphes; species Nycticryphes semicollaris. The sequence continues at coordinate 332,803 of VXBJ01007454.1, read as the reverse complement.
ACATTTTTCTTTTGCTTATTGTTCTTCATCTGAAAGTGCATACTTCAATTCTTCAGTGAAGTTTAGTTCTTCATAAGCGTGTTGGAAAAATGGAAAATCAAATCCTGTTCTAAGACTTAATGTTGTTTTAAGAGAAGTCACTTACAATGATTTGAAGCAATGGTACAAAGTGCAATTAGGTTATCTGGCTAAACACTGACAGAAACAGGCCTAATTCTTTGTCTTCAGTAGGTTCTAAAGCCGTTCTCAAGCCATCAGCTTGACTGGTGCTAAATATCATTTGTGTCTGACCAAGAGAGAAATAATCCTTAATGCAAGGATGGTTGCTTTGTCATTTCGGAAGCTGCTTTATAAGAATTATTATTTATTGCTCTGCTGCAGGGTTAGCAAGGTGCTTCACAAGTAGGGTTTGTGACTGAAAGATGTACTGTTGTTCTGTGTTGTAGTTTGCTGCATGACAGAGTTCTCAGTTTGAAACAGTTTGATAATTTTTACTTTAAAAGGTAGATTGAATTGGTCAGGAGAAAATTGTTTTCTTTGCACACTGTAATTTCTTGGTAAACTTTGTGAAAGATCAAGCAAACTCATTTATATGTGGGTAGAAACATTTACAGACTAGTTGTAAGCAGAATTTCACTTAATATTTTCTATGGAAACTTTCAGAATGTGGCTTAGCAGCAATGTGGGCTCTGTATCACTGCTTATCGTTTGATGTGCTATCTGAAGGCACTTTGTGGGCTTAATTTCTTGTGTGCTTGGGAGCTTCTGAGCAGGAGGAACTGTTCTTTAAAACTTGTTCTCCCCCCACAATTGAATGACATCACTGTGAGGAGTTCTGTAGTATTTTTGCAAAAGATTACCATAACACCTCTTGTCTAATGCAACTGGTTTTGAAAGATGGACTTGCCTGTAAGCAAAACTTGTGTGGTATATAGTGAGTAAAAGTTCTGAATTGAAGCAATCGAAATTCAATGAAAATTCCATTCCTATCTAACTGTATGTTTTGTCACTGTAAAATATATTTAATCCTGGAATATCTCCTGAGTCCTATATGTTGTTAAAATTTAAACCTAAATCCTTAGATTATTTAAAAGCACAGAGGAATTGTATGGGTTTTGGCTTGATTCTGTTGAATTACGGTTGCTTTCCAGTATAATCTTTTCTTGTTGTTCTTCTTTTGCCATACCACTAGCTCATGGGAGCTGGGAGAAAGACTAGATTTTTGAATTTGAGCTCATCTGTCAGAATGAGCAGGCTTTTAAAAACTCTTCTCAAGCTTTTTATTCTTTCAATACGTTATTGAGTATATACCAGAACCTTTTAATCTTGCACTTGCATGACATATGTTCTTCATAAGTCAAAAAAAAAAAAAAAAGAAAGAAAAAAAAGTAATGGCTTAACTGTGTCAGAGCCAGGGTCTGTCAAGCCTGGTATCCTATTGTTCCCGTGGTGAAGTGCGTGTGGCTGAATAAATCACAGTGTCTCGCTCAGCCTGCGCTGGACTGCAGTCTCCAGTTGGTTGCATTCATCCCCTTCCCAGCAGAAGGATCTGTGCTTTGTATAAGGGAGCGCACGCATAGATAAACGTGAGACCTTGGGAACGCAGAAGCCAGGTAACTGCCTATGACAGCAAGAAACCTGCAGCTTGCCCTTGGTAATGGCGAGATGTTGGAGGGGCTGTCAAAGTTGCTTTTGCTGTAGGCAGTGTCCTGCTTAATGGGAGAGGAAAGAGGGAGACGCAAGTCAAAATGCAATAAAGGGATTATTGCTGTTTCATATGAAACAGCTTTGACCTCCCCTAGGTAGTTTTCATTAGTTGCCGGAAATGGGTACGTAGGGAGACGTACAAGACCAGACGCAGACATGCTGTTTCTCTGGTAATTCTGTAGCTATCAACCATTTTTGGTTTGGGACTCTTCTGGAGCTAGTTGTGACTTCCGTATTTTCAGTATGAATTTCTCTTTGACGAAACAGCCTAATCTTCTTTTGAGTCTGTACTTCATGAAGTCTTCCTGGCCTCTCCTCAGTTTGTTTTTAATCACTAAATCTATCAACATAATTAAAGCTTGGAGCACTCCAATAGAGCTTCTAAATGTAACATGCTTCTGTGGTAAATATTTTGTCATTTTATTTTGTTTTATTTTTCTGTCCTGGGTAATTCTTAAGCCAATTATTTTATTAAGTACACTGAATAATCTTTTGACCCTTCTGTACTTCAGCCCTTTTTGGGAGTCTATAGGTTTTGCTGCCAGAAGCTTATGAAGAATATATTTATCAGTTAATATGTAAAAAGATGGGTTAGAGGAGTTAACCACAACTACTAAATTTTGATTGGGAAGGGAATTATATTTTGGTAGATCATAATTTTATGCACAAATATGAAAATCTGGGCCCACTTTGAGGTTGACATACCTGTTGCTTTTAAAATGACCACAATTTTCTTCCAAATATTAACACTGTTCTCTTCTTTGTGCTTGTATCATTTCTTAAGATGTTATTTTCAAGGCTTCAAGTTGTAAATCAGGGTTTTGGAGATTGTAGGAACAGAGAGTTATGTAAAGTTGGATGAAGTTACTTTTTCTCTCTCTGTAGGTTATAAAGCCAGTGTTGCGTTTGGTTCTGGGGACATTACTTCAATGTAATAAAATAGTCTGAAATGTTGCTAAGGTTCATAAAAATGTCAGATAGCTGCATCCATTTTTAACCCTAGAAAACTCCATCCTGACAGATCTTTTTCATTATGCATATGTAAGAGTTTTATGTGTAGTTTTTCAGTGAAAACTGACTATGGAAGAACCTGCTAAGTTTTAAAAAACGTGCCATTATATGCATTTACAAGAAGTAGTAACATTTAAACAATGTTGATAACTCTGGTTTGTTAAATTATGCATTTTTGTAGGTATGCAATAGCTTTAAATTAAAAAAAAAAAAAAAGTATTCTGACATTATTTTTTAACGTTTTACAAGTAAGGCTTTTTTTCCCTGTAAAAATTAAGAGATTGAAAATCTGAATGTTTTCAACAGGTCTTCAAATTATCTATCGTACTAAATATATAATGCTTATTTAAGTTGAATAAGAAAATAACTTGTTCTAGTAAATGTTAACAGGCTTCTTTTAGCACTTAGAAATTCAGTCGGCGTGGTCTCTAGCATAAAGCTGAGGGCCCACCAGGTGGTGCTAGTGGAATATGTTTAATGATGTTTTACCGCTACTTAAAATGTGTCTTACCAAACGTGAAGGAGACGGGTGCAGTAGACGAAAACTTACTTTCCATGTCGCAACCCTGTGTGTACGGTTAAAAAAGAGTGAATTGAAATATTACGAGTGGTTTTGTGGTTTGGGCACTTTTAATTTTAAAAAGTGGAATATAGATGCTGAGGGGAAAAAACTTACCTGTGGGATGGCTAATGCGCCAAGCAGACAGTGTGGAGGCATGTTCCCAGATTCTTTATCTGTTTTTGTTAATTCAGAGAGTAGTTTATGAAAGTTATTTGTGTATGATAAGCATATCATATCATGAGCAGTTGCTTATTTCCCTAGGGTGTTTTTTTTTTTACTTTAAATAGCAAAATAAAATTTTAATAATGTTGTTTTAACTGTTAAGATTTTGACCTGTACAATAATTTTTCCTCTTAAGAAATGCACAGAAATAAGGATCTCATTTTATGAGGGGGTGAGGGAATCTAGTTTCTTGCTTTAATGCATTATGTGTCTTAAAAAGTTAAAGTAGAAACAAATTCTTTTTCTGAACATATGCAGGTTTTTAGATACAGTTTTTACCAACACTTATGAGGGCTTGCTTTTGACTGACTTGAAATTTGAATCCTTTAAAAAAGAAAAAAAAAGGGGGGGGGAATGAGGAGGTTAGAGAACAGTGTGGACTACAGTATTTTGGACTAAATTTCTGTTGCCTTCTGATTTGAGCAGGTTTGGTTTTGTTTTCATGTGCCCTGACATAAAATACATATATTCTTTGAAAGTGTGATGCAGAGCATTTTGCAACACTAAATCAGCATAAATTATCCTATATAGCATCACCCTTTTCAAGAGGTTCATTAGAATAAGAAAAAAAAGCAGCCACCAAAAACACACCAGAAAAACAAAAAGTGTCTCTAAACCAAAGTCACTGTCTCCTGTCCAGACAAAAAGCCAAATCCAGAACAACTGCAAAGAAAAATCTGCAAACACATTTTGCTCGTAATCTTAGTGTTGTGACCAAGCTAAGTGTTCTAGTATCGTATGTACCAGTGTCATGTTAGTAACCACCTCACTGTAGCTAACAGCAAACTAAATATAAGCACATGACAGCCACTAATAGGTCTGTAAAAGTTTGGTTGACAATGGCTGAATGAACCAGAGGATGGATTCTTTGGAGTTTCTGACCCTGAGCATTTACTCTGGGCAACAAATTTATTTACTGTGTGGGTTTTACTGTCCTAGGTGCAGCGGTATGGGATTCTGTGTGAGGAAATTCTTCCTCTCCTTTTCCAAGTCTGCTACACCAAATACTTCATAGAATAACTGCACACCTATACAAAACCATCTTAGAATGAATGTCAAATGCCCAGTGTATGCTGCTTCTGAAAGTGCTTTTAATATCTTGTTTTCCTCTTGAAATATTTTTTACTTGGCCTTCCCCCTTCCTTCTCCTCTCGGTCTATAAATGTTCTTGCACTTGAGGAAAGGAAGTGTGCTCTTTTCAAATGTGTCTTCCTCCTATCCTGAGTTCAATTTTATTTATTCATTTTAACAAGGAGTTTTTGTGTTACCTACCTTAAAATTTGGCACAAGTCGCTTACTACAATAGGATGGATAGCATTATTGTATTTCTCTCACTTCTGAACATTGTCAGAGTAGCGTTAATGAGAATCAATAAAATCTCAAGTGTGTTAAAGTTCCCATCCATGCCACTCTATTTTTTTTTCACTGCACAAAATACTAGGAGGGAACAAGCAATAGACGGCATGCAGTAACACTGTTTATAGTACAGCACTGTAAAAGTGTGTGCAAAACTCTTCTTTTTATCAGTGTGTCATATGAATTTATTACATTTCGAAATTGCATGAGAGATTAACTTTTTTGGATCTGTTCGAATACAAAGAGTGTGGAGAACAATTAGTTAAAAGCTGATAGATGTATGTCTAATGTGTGTGGTTTTTTGGAAGCAATTTCCAAAAAGGGAGTGCTTGCCAGATGCTGCCTTTATAGGGTGTGAACAGGTTAAGAAATACGTTCTGCTGCATTGTTCTTTAAACTACTTGTTCATCAGAAAAATCAGTTTGAGGAGGCTTCTGTCAACATCGCTGTTTTTCAGCAGTTAGGTTTTTGTGATGTAACTGTATTTCCAATCTTGTTTTTCAGGTGACCCATTGACTGTAATGAGACTGTCTTCTGAATGCCATTTATAGTGATGGAATGTTCTAATACCGATTTATTTATTTTTTTTAAAAGATCATGTAAAAAGTTTCTTTTTCATTTGCCTTGTTCAGCCTGTTGACCAATTGGTCTGAGCAATTTTTCTCTCTTGTAAACTGTTTCTTTGAAGAAACTGGCATTCGGATAAAATCCTGTTCTCTTTTGTATTACCACCTGTATTTATTGAAAGATCCAGTTTGTCTATAATATTGAAATGTTCGTTTGAGTTTCTAGTAACTACAAAATCTGACTTGTATGTACAGCACTCTACCAAATTTCGAATGAATAGATAATAATTTATGTATTTTAAAACAACCTGTAAAAACAGCAGTATAAGAAACATACCTTTTACATCTGCATTTTATACTATTTACTGTTAACATGCTTGGAGCACTGAATGGGGATGTGTTTTATCGCTGAGCTATTCTCCACGTTTTTCTGAAGAGAGGGGTTCCTAGGTATCAGTTTCTTAATTTAAAAATGTGACTTACTAAATGTTCTTAAGAGGAAAAATTATAGTCTAATTTTAAAACAATATAAAGCAAACTTTATTGAAAGGTCTGGACTGTGGTTTCTCTCCTTATGGCAAAGATAAGTTTTTCTAAGACTGGAATAGTAAAAGTAAAAATAGTTCTGTAACCGATAGTATTCCTCTTTAGTGCAGTAGCTGTATGATGCCTTAATTATCAGTCTGAAATTCAAGTTCTGTTGAAGTTATTTGAAGAAATATACTGTTTGTTGACTCAATGGTGTCAAAATTTCACAGCTGAAAATAAACTTACACTGTGAATAGTTGATTGCTGTTTTCTCTTGAGTGGAACTAGAGCACTCGAGGGTTTTTCAGTTACAAGTTGTGATTGGAATTGGTGAGTTTATCATCATTACTGAATGAGTCTGAGGTGTGTGGTAGATACGTGAACTGTAGTTTAAGTTACTGAAGACATACAGTCTGTGTTATTCTTTGGGGATGGCAGTGAGAGCGAGGAGAAGACGGTATTAAATGCCGCTGAGAAGCAAGCTGCAGCTCTGTGGCTCAGTCTGTATCAAGTTCGGGCTTTTTCGGAGTCTTTTAGGCAGCCAGCTTTAGACAACATGTGTGTATACTCCTGACTTGGTTCCCATAGTAGTTTAATTGATGTTTAGAATCTAGATGGTTTTAATGAAATTGTTGGATAGGTTTTCGTTTCGTTTATGGAAGCTGGTTTGCCTCTTTACTTCTGGTAACACTTGTTTCTTGTGTTCATTTTCTCTGTTGGAAGATTGCTACAAGGTCTAATCTCATGCACAGTGTGTGTTTATAATATAAAGGCTAGAACTGAAAAAAAATGGATGTTGCATGTCAGAGAGATCATTTACATTGTCTATACTGTCTTTTATAACTATTCAGTGGATTCAAAGTAACTTTAAACATGAGGCTTTAAAAAAATCCAAATATTCAGTTAAGTCACTTGCTGAGTTTTTCAGTTGTGAGGTGTTTTGATTATTTGCCATTTTATTTTTCAGCATTGTCAGTGAAGCAGGAGCATCTATCTACAGTGTCAGTCCAGAAGCGTCCAAGGAAATGCCAGACCTAGACCCCAACCTAAGAAGTGCAGGTATGAAGCATATTTTATCAGCATTTCAACATGGATCTTAGGTCTCAGTTTTCAGACTGTGCTGTTTATAATATTAAGTATAATAATAGTCAAAAGTATAAAAAGTTAAGGTTTTGGATGTTTTGTTTCTAAACTTTAATTCTTTTATCATTTCATGTTTGAAGTCCTAGGTATGCAAATCAACAACATCATCTAAGGCCTGCAATGTAAAGGTCCTTGTGGATGTATTCCTTCAAGAGGCGGGTACAGGGGAATTTATGGGAATTAATATAACCAATCAATTGCATAAACTTTCAGTGGGGCATGTCCATGCCCACAAGAGCTAGACCTTCCCTCTCTTCTCTTGTCCCTTGTATGCACACAAAAGTCTCTAACAATAATTGAATGTTTCAAGGGCTAGGAAAAAAAAAGTAAGAATAAGAACAGATAATTTAAAGGTGTGCATTGTGATCAGATTGAGGACCATATTCAGCTACATGAAGACTTCAAAAAATACTGTTTATTTTTAATTTTTTTAAAAAAACTATCTACTTCAGCATGAATGTCACTGAGGTATAATACAGCTCAAGTTCTTAAAAATCTGCAAGTGTTGCCACTTCATAATTTCAGTGTTTGGTTAAAGAGTAGTCCTAGCAGCTTCATTGGTGTCCAAATTCTATTCATGGATTTGGTTTATTGGGAGACAGCTGTAAGGGCAGGACTGAGGTTATTTTGGATTACTTCATTTGTGTATTTTTAATTGGGTGTCTTTTTGTATTTGTTTCTATTAACCCCTGGTTTTTATTTTCTGGAATTACCTCTAATTTGCTGTCAAGCTCAGTCAAAAAAAGCCCATTGAAAACACAGTAACATTCTCATACAGAAAACTTTTCCAGTCAAAATGATACTATTTTTAATTTTACTGTTATTTTAGCAGGTTACTGGCCTGAAAATCTTGAGGAAGGTGTAAAAGTAGGTCAGAAAACAGCTCTGAAGTTATATGGTATTTGGGAGTAAAACTTTCTAGGATTCCCCATGTCCCCCCTTTCCTCTGATTTCCACAAAGGGGAAAAAAGGATTTGTGTTACCTTAATGTTTCAAGGGAATATTTTTTCAGGAATGTTCTTTAAATGTCTGTATCGGCCCTTCCCTTTGCAGAGAGGCCTCCAGCTCCTTTATAGCTGACTCTTTCTTCTCTGCCTGCAAATGGACTCCATCGTGATTATTTCTTCCCAGGACCACAGGTTTTGAATGTGTCACAGCGTGGCCAGAGCGAGTATTAGGCTTGTGACATTTCTGTATTTGTGACAGATGCTACTAACTTTCCCTTGGGCCAAAGTTTATGTTGCTGATTTTATTAAATGTGGGTTTAGAGTTGATGTAAATGAACAGAAAAACACTGAAGAGGAGGAAATCTAATTATTAACAATATGCTTTTCCAGATGTACAATATTTTCCTTTTTCAGAAATTAATGTTTAAAAACTTCAGATGCTTTTATTTAGTGTTATGCAAATTTTCATTCACAAATACAGTGAATGAAAATCAAACTTGTAATATATGACTTATATCAGTATTAATTATCTAGAATTCATATTTCACTGTTAATACTAGGAGTTGCTTCAGGCATAACTTAAGTGCTGTTGCATCTGGTTTGAAAAGCATCTGCAATTTTAATGTCACAGCAGTACTGCAGAGGACAGAAAGTGAAAGATAATTGTTTGGTTCCATGGATGTTGGCTGTTAGGGAAGTGACAACTAGGAGTATATTTATTACAATATAATTTTTCTAAATGTTTTAGACTTTTTGATGTCTTTTGGTATTGATTTGTAATTAGCTGCACTGAAGCTGTGGACTTTTTTTTTTTAAAGCTGAACATAAAAATCTGACATAACATTAGAGAGACATATTAACTGATGTTTGGGGTTTTTTTGCAAACTTTTTTCTTGACTAGCTTTTACTCTTGTACTTTTGATGTTCCTTTAATTTGCAGGAAACAGAAAAGTGACATGGTGTCAAAGCTGACTTGCTTTTTATTTTAATTGTTGTGTTACATCATGTCAGGTTCTGTGCTTACATGATAGCTTTTAATACATTAAAGGAAGCTGACAGCTGCATGATGAAGTGTGACATTTATAGTTAAAATAAAAGGTAGAACTGACGTGAGATCTGTGATCTTAACGCAGTTTGCCACTTTAACATTTTTCTCAAAACAAACTTTATAGAAGGGGTTTGGATTTTTTTTAATTACACAGGTAGGTCTCTATCAGGTACATAACGCATATTGTATGAGAGTTTCCTTTCACATCTTGTGATGTCCCTCAGTCATATTTGCAGTGCACTAGCAATTGTTTGTAATAAGCTTTCACTTCATATAGAGAGATAGAAGACATCAATCCACAAAATTGGGCCACAAAAAATCGACACAAAAAAAAATTTCCATAAAATCCAAATAGGGCCACAAAAATGATCAGGGGGTTGGAGCACCTTTGCTACGAGGACAGGCTGAGGGAGCTGGGGTTGTTCAGCCCGGAGAAGAGGAGGCTCCGGGGAGACCTAATAGCAGCCTTACAGTACCTGAAGGGGGCCTACAGGAAGGCTGGGGAGAGTCTGTTTACAAGGGCCTGCAGTGACAGGACAAGGGGCAATGGCTTCAAGCTGGAGAAGAGCAGATTTAGATTGGATAGATTTAGTTCTTCCCTATGAGGATGGTTGAACGCTGGAACAGGTTTCCCAGGGAGGTGGTTGAGGCCCCTTCCCTGGAGATACTCAAGGTGAGGCTCAACGAGGCTCTGGGCAACCTGGTCTAGTTGGGGGTGTCCCTGATGACTGCGGGGAGGTTGGACTAGATGACCTTTGTAGGTTCCTTCCAGCCCGGACCATTCTAGGAATCCTGATAAAAATATTATTAGATTAATTTCTCATTGGCTACATGTTGTATATAGGCAGAAAAATAGCAGCTTCTAGGATTTCTTGGCGATGTGATTAAATATATTAGTTAATCCAAGAACTGAAATGTTTGGGGGTTTTTTTTCCCTTTGAGCTATCTTAGAAGGTCAAGGATGACATTAGTTAGTAACAAATAATTGCAAAAGGTCTCATTATAAACTGATTGTGCATGTATAAACTATAATAGAAGTCTTCATACAGCACTTGTAGTCAATATTGCACTTGCCTGAGAAAAAAATAAATTATCAATTCTTAAAACAGTTTGCTGGTATCTAGAGCGCAGAGAATGGAATAGGGTCTACCAAATTTTAGAAATGTTCTCCAGAGTTGGGTACGTACTTTCTGTCCCTAGGCAACATTAGCTCCTAATATAAATCCTTTGCATTAAACTAGGTTATCTAAAATTTTTTCTAGCACCAAATATGAATATTTCACAAAAGTGCAGAAGCTTCTTTACTGCTACTCCAATTCCTATAAAATCTTGTTGAGTGGGGCTCAGCTGAGTAAATAGTAAAGAACTTGATGAAACCTAGTTACTCAGATTTGAGTGGAGTGAGAAGGTATATATCCCCTGCTGACAGTCATTGTAGGATTAATGAGCAGAACAGCTATTTCTCAGCCTTGCAGAATTAGGAGATAAGAGGCTTATAGGCCAGAGCAATAAAAGGATTTCCTACTTGATAGACTGGGAGGTTCAGCTGCAGCAGATAAAGCAGGTTCTGCCTATAGTGTAAGCCACTGGAGTTCAATAACTGGGGTTTTTGGATGAACTTGTGATAGGGTTGTAGCTTGACAAAAGAGGGAATGCAGGTCTTCCTTGATTTCTTCCCAAAAGCTATGCTCCAAAACAGGCTGAAGATTTGGGCTGGGAATTGTTGTAGAGGAGAATGGGCACCATAACAAAGGGTGCTTAGCAAGCTGTCCATGTTGATCGTTTTTGTGAAGCTTATTGATAATGTGCCCTCTGGAGGCTTTGTGGTTGCCTACTCTAGGGTTAATGGAATGACTGGCTGTGTTCTGGCCAGTTCTGTTTCTGCCCCAGAACGTGTCCTCTAGCCATCCTCTTAGAGGAGTCAAATGTTTAATTTGGTAGAGGTTTCATAAATCTATCAAATTCCTATTTACTTGGCTGTCCTTTCCTTTTGTTGGTTTTTTGTACTATTTTTTTTTCCCCTGAGCTACCATCAGTGTAAAATTTCATATTTAATCTTTGGTTAACTTTTATATATATTAATGGCAAGTTCAAGTAGGAATTTTTCACTGTAACTTGTCCGTAAGATCTTATGGATTACTCTAGGTCTCCGTGGTTGAGATTTGTTTGTGCCTTTTTAAATGGAAGGCCAGAACACGAGTATCCATTTCGAGTAGTTGTAAGTAATACGCTCAGTGAAGTTACTTTACCTTGCAAATTTACCAGGAATCCTTGCCATTATTTGTCTTTCATTATTGGAGCAGCTGAGAAGACTGTCTTGATGTGGTATTCTTTGCATGAGTGAAAGAAAAAAAAAAAACTAAACCCAGTGGTGACAAGCATTCCTCTGTCAAATGGATGGTCTCTGTGACAATTAGCGTTGGCCTGGTTTTGGTTTCTGTCACTGGGCCTGTGAACTCTGCAATTAAATGGCTTTCCAAAAGTTGGTATATTCTTTGGTTTACCTCCATGTTGTCCTATACAGTTTTGACCAAGGTTTTATTCTGCTGTGCAGAACTTCTATTCCTAACAAAAATGAGGCTTCTGGGATGAGAAATAAAATGAGCCTGTGCAGGTGTGCATAGATGTGGCCATGCTTTGTGTTTTATCTCTCCTTGTTGCAAATACTTGTTGCCTTGAACAAGTTTGGCTAGACAAGATGGGAAGGCTGTGGAGAGACAGGTGAAGTGTATAGAAAGGGTATACATGTGTGACTCGTGTTGAAGGTCTGACACACAGAAATAAGGAACTTATGTACTTCCTGGATCCCTGGAAACTTTTTAAGGTATGGTCAGCTACTGTTGGTTTTGTTGTTGTCCTTAGTACAAGGAGAATAAAGGAAGAACCACTTGTTTTGCATGTGCTCACATAAGAATTTTTGCACCTTTATGCCTCTTGAAGTGGATACCGTGATGAAATAAAGGTCTCTTAATAACTCTAAGAACCAGAGGAAATTGATGAATTCTGCTGAAATGGTGGTGATTTGATGGTGGTGAATCGCTATGAGGCAGTAGTCATGCAGGGATTTTACCCTGGTTTTGATAAATGTTCATGTATATTAAATGAGAAATGCCTTCATTTCATTAAACTAACAAATTACGTTTAGAGATGACTGCTCTAACAAATAAGCAATGTTTTCTTTATTTCACTATTTGAAAAGCAAAATAAATACCTAATGTGCTTCACTGCATTGATATATAGAAATGCAGATAAACCTGAGAAAGTAGAATTCTCTAAAGACAGGATGAGGTGGGAAAGGTGGTTATGTCTTTTCAGACATGACCTTTGTGTAAACACTTGTTAGAGGAGATCTCACACTAAACCTCTCTGATCTATTTCCATACCTTAATACAATCTTATGCATTTGGTTTTTAATTTGCAATTGTGTGATTGGATGCCGAAACAAGGACAACATAATTGGGCTTGTCTAAAGCCGCAGCTCCGAGAAATGCTCATTTTCCTGTCAGACCTGAGGGGCCTGGGGTCCACTGTCAAAACCACATAGCTGTGGCACCAAATAAGGAAAGCAACAAATGTAGATAAAATATTTTCACAAGTTACTTTTTTTTATTGCAAAGATTTGGAATACTAAGAGGGCAAACATGTGTCATGCTGCATGCACAAGTATGATCCAATAAAGAAATGGTGCTGCTTTTAGAGGATGATTTTGGAGTATAAAGAAGAATCTGAGAGAGCAAAAGGTCACATGGCACAGCTTGCCTTAGCATTGTCAAATCCCATCTGCTTGTCTCCTCTCCACAGGGCAGAATACATTGGATTATTGTACACTCAAAGTTCAGCACACCACTTGCACTTTTCCTTGCAAAAGAAAGCCTTATAGGCTCTGGGGGCTTGTTAGGACTTTGAGACTGTCATGCTACAGGGTTTTATTCCCTGGGGTGCTGTTAAAGATAGAGACATACAGCTCAGAGCTGTCATACTGGCCAGCAAGTAGAAGGTAGAGATTGGAAAAAATGTAATTTCTTTTGACTTTATCTTAAGGAAAGTAAAACAATTTGATGATTAGATGTGTGGGACATAGTGCCTTGATGTCTACTTGAGCTAATTTCTTTATCTTCTTAAAAGAGCACTACTCCCCCTTGGCTACTCAGGAGAGAAGGTCATTTTTCAAAAACTTTATTGGATAGAAGTCTTATGGTTAAACCATTCGCACTGCTTTCTAAGTGGGAGCTTCCATCTGCAGCTAATAGTAGTGGATTGGTGGTGCAAGTTCCGCAAGTTTTCAGAGAGCCAGAAGAAAGGAAAGTAAGCACTGAATTGTTATATATTAAGGTGTTTTACTTTGGCTACAAAATCTAACCTGTTATCGTTGGGTTGTGGGCAAATACAGCAGTACAAAATGAAATTACATTCCATCCTTAACCTGATGTATTCTATAGCATTTAAGAATGAGTTTCATTATATTGTTGGAAGGGGAAAGATGCAGTGGTTAGAAACAAAATGGGTGGTGACCAGTGCCAAGAGGTAAAGCAGACTTGTTACTTCTTTCCCCAGAGGACCCGGTTCTCACCAGTGAGCAGAAGCTCATCTGAAGGTGTAGACGGGGGTCTACAGTTTAAACAGAAGTTGTAGCAAATCTATGGATAATCTTAAAAGAAAAAAAAAATATAACTGCAGGTAGTCTGGAAGTGATTGGGCCTCCTACAGTTGTGCTTGAACATGTGTGCCTGCATCAGGATTTTGAGAGATGGAAAAAAGGGCTTGAATTGCCCAAAACTAGCAGGACAATGCTGAATGGATTGTCACATAGGTATTGGAGTCTTTACTTGTTCTAGACAAAAATCTGTTTTCCGATCTGTGCAGACTTCATGGCATGTGTCAGTGATGGTATATAATCGTTAACATCTTGCTCATCGGGACTGTATTTTCTATGCAGCTGTAGAGTCTAGCAGTAGGCTAGAGTAGAGGAGTTTGATATATAATCTGCAAGATCAAGACCCATTTAAATTCCCCTCGGCTTCTGCCTTGTTACAAAGTTAAAACAGATTATTTTGAACTAGGTGAAAACGTCTCTGCTTTGCATCAGGATCTCCACTGTGCTGAGATCTGTGCTTGTGTATAGCTTTTAACTGAGTGTCATTCTCTGTGCACATGTTAATGTTTGTAACTGATGGGTAATCTTTGCATACTGTGTGGAAAGATGTGATGTTCACCTTGCCTTCCTCTTGTTTACCAGTTTGTTATGTGCCAGATGGGTCTGAGTTCAGAAGGTAAACTTGGCCTATTATTTATAGAGCATCACTTGCTGTGCTTCTGAAAACACCCCACCAGTTCTGTCTAAAAGCCATCTCCAGAAGCAAAGTATTAGTGCAGGCCCTGGTAAAGTGCATTTTCCTTAGCATAAAAGAGTCACAAAAGTTATTTACTTCCCTCCCTCTGGATGCAACTCTGTGTATACGTGTGTCTGTGTTATCTTTAGAAGGCCTGGTTGCTTCTTTGAAGTGTGGAGACAGAGGAAAAACACGTACCAGGATGCTCTTGAATTTGAGGTGGTTGTGGTTGCTTTTAATATAGCAGTATGATGTGTTACTCATCAAAGCTGCTTGTGTTACATTCTTGTCGCTTATAAAAGGATAATGTTGTTTGTATAAATTAATAACTCTTGTAAGGATACAACTTCAAGTATTTTATTTTTTTTCTTCTAGTAGTAACAGTAATCAATGCCATGGTGATGCTGTTCAAATCAGTACCAGCAGTCTGAATGTGAAAAGTGTACTGCAAATTTTCTACCTCTTAAGCTGAGCAGACGGGGAAAATTTTTCTGAATTTATACCATCCTGTAAGACTTTAACTCATTTTTGCAGCAGAAAATAATTACATCAGGCTTCAATTAAATGATTATATGTCTCCCATCTCACCTTGGATAAAGAAGTGCTATTATCTGTGATATAAAAATAACTAATATTTGATAAATGTATATTGTTTCTAAAAAGAAATATTGACTTTAAAAGCTGCATTGTAATATTCACTTGCTGAGGTTTTCCTCTTTACATGTATTTCTTAATTCCTTTTTTGTATTCAAGCTATTTTTTTAAAGATTTTTGTAGTAAGTTAATAGAACATTGTCATTCATTATTTCATTAATCTTAGGCAAATAACAGATTATCAGTTTTATGGAGTTAAAAGTAAACTAAAATATAACCTTTTTAAAACAAAAACCTGCTCACTTGCCACAGAAGAATTTTGGATGAAATGCAGCTGTTGAGCAGTTGCTTAAAATAAATTGCGTACTTTAAACCCACCAAGAAGATATATGAGGATTCAAAACTGTGTCACAAATCCTGACCTACTGAGAAAGAATGCTTAATGAAAAGACTACTGTACGTTTCACTGTATCCTTTGCAAGGAGGGTGAAATTCAGGTCAACAGGATAGAAAGCTTCCAGGACTCAGGAAACCTGAACAATCGATCACTGAGTAAACATTATTGCAGATACTTATGGAGAGTAATTGATCTTGAACACAATAATAGGCTTTATAAAAGGTTTTAAATAAGTTGTAATGTTTCCATATCTATCCTGGCATGATATATTGACAGTAATTACATATGCATTTGTGAGTTAGTCTCTGATTACCTTAATATATTAATTTTTTATTTCACTGACATTGAAGTTGCCACCCAGACTTTTAAAGTGTAAAGGTTAATTTAAAATGGGAGGGGGGATGAGTAACTTGGATGTTATAGTAGCATTTCTCAGGAAGAATTAAATACTGAGGTTTTGTAATAAAAATACAGAATGTTCTCATTTATGACAAAATTGAGGTTCAACTAGTCATAGCCTAATGGCTTGTGTTTGCCATATATTTATTTGCAAAACACTTGTAAAACTACCCACTGCCTTCACATCTGGAAGCTTCACACTGTTTCAAAACAAAAACAAATGTTCCCACTCATATGAGATAGCTAAACTGTCATAGTTACTGACTGGGACATGTTTTTATCTTTATATAAAGACCCATGTGTTTAAAGGAAAGAATTGGAAGTCTTGGATGTTGGGCCAGAAATGTTTTTCTGGTTGCAGTGGCAAGCAATGTTTGAATGGCACTGTGACTTAAAAAAAGTGATTTTTTAAATATTTTTTTTTCTTCTTTCACCCGTAATCATTCCTGGCAGTGTCTCACGCTGCATTTGGCAGAACTTTGTGCATTTTCACTCTTTCCCAACCCATGGCCATTAAGCTTTTGCTTTACGGTGTGGTTTTACATAGATCAATGAAAACGGCAAACACTTTAATATGCGATTTTCTGAACACATATGTTGGCCCCAAAGCAGGCACAATACTTGAAACTAATAATATATTTTGTTATGCAGATGACAGGATTTCTAGCTACTCTTACACCCTAAATAGTGTGCATATCCGTTTGGGCCATAACGATTGATAGATCTGTTCCATTACTGAAGGGAGGCAGGTAGCTTAATTAAGAAGTTAGCATTAGATCTGTTTTTTTTTAAGGCTTGCGGCTGACATGGCTCTTGTATAGATACCATCTAGAGAAATAGTTGGAAGCCTGCTATATTATTTTATGCCCCTCACTATTGGTAGTGGGCACTTTTTTTCCATCTTCAGTCTGAAAAGATTTGGCCTGAAAACTATTATCAGTATTCTAGGGTGGAAACTCTCTCCTTTTTAATCCCTGTGAAAAATTGTATCACTTGCTGCCTGTAGTCAGTACTGTAGTAGAGTAAAAACAATTAATGTGACAAGTATATGTGAGGAAATGAGTCTTAATTTTAAAATCGTTGCTTTGGATTTAAGAGAGATTTGATCTTTTTAAGAGAGGAGTGGACAGGTAATTAAGTATGTTTGAAACTTCATGAAGGCACATCTGCTCATTAGCAATTAGGAAAAAAAAATATTTTAATGTAATTCCATATTTTCTATGCTGGTCAGAGACTGAGACCAACATGAATTGTGCAAGCACCTCTTACAAAGGCTTTCGCTCACAGCTCACCACACTGTCATTGCACTTCATTGTTGACAGGTGAAAATATTTAACTATCTGGTGGGTTTGTCTTGTCAAATAACCAAAATATGGAGTGAATCGATACCACCTAGAAGTTAAATTGCCTTTCTTGCGAAACAGCAGAAAATGTCCTAGTGACAAGACAAGATTTCAGTAAATACACTTTCCGTTCTCATTGCATTTCAAGGCAAAGTTAATCTACATTAAAGTCAGAAGACCACTGAGGCCATCCTGTCGCCCCAAGCTGTAAAATTTTACATGGATTTACTGTATGGCAGCACAGAGTGTTACTGTCATTCCAAGGACTGCAATAACTTTTTCTTCTTAATCGACAACTTGAAGTTTTGCATCTCTCGGGTGTGCAGTTCTTGTGTTGATTTTCTAATAGAGGGTCGTGTCATCCTGATCTTAATACTCTGATTAGTATTGAATAGATTGTTTTTTACACTTTATGTAACTAGCATCATTTAAGAATAGCACCTCAAACATTTTGTGTTTGGCCCTGCTGATTATTTTTGAGAAATCTGATTTCCTAGTTTTGCCTTGCATTCCATCAGATAATTTGTTTTGTATTTGCTTGTGGAGAATGAAGCATACCTTAATGACAGAAGCAGCATTTGTTTCATTGTCAATCTTCTAAAAATGCATGATTTTTAGCCATTCCTAAAATGTACCTCAAGCATATAAATAAACAGTTTTGGACAATATCTGTATTGGTGGAAAATAGTTTAATGTAAAAAAAAGCCCCTTTGAAATGTGTTGATTCCATTTTTAAGGGGAAAAGGTTAAGAGCATCACATTTTACTATCTCTGTCTGGTCCATGGTAGCAGACCTTGCGCTTCTACAGAGCCCTTGTGATTTCAGTAAGACTCTGCTTTATCATAAGAGTCCAGCCACACGGATCAAATCGCTGTAGCAGAGCCTTATCGCCATCTAAAAAGATCT
This sequence comes from Nycticryphes semicollaris, assembly GCA_013400055.1. Taxonomy (NCBI): domain Eukaryota; kingdom Metazoa; phylum Chordata; class Aves; order Charadriiformes; family Rostratulidae; genus Nycticryphes; species Nycticryphes semicollaris. The sequence continues at coordinate 314,743 of VXBJ01007454.1, read as the reverse complement.
ATCTATTGCAGCGTGCTGTAACAAAGGAAAAGCAGTTTTGCCTGCACAAGGGACAGCAGATGCTGATCTTGACTGAATTTGTGCCTAGAGAGAATGTGAACTAAAATTGCAACTTCGGTGGAATTGTGGAATTCTACAGGTCAGCCGTCCTGCTGGTATTGGCTGTAGGAGCTGCATCCCTTAAGTCGTATAACTGACTGTTATTTGGTCTTCACACTTCGATATTGTAACTATTAGGTCTCGTCCAGGAAAGCACTTAAATGTCTATGTAATTTTATGCATGTGAATAGTTTTGCTGGTTCTGGTGGGAATACCAACGTGCATCTGTGAAGTGCTTTGCTGGATCAAGTCCTACACCTCCGCTGGAAGCCTCCTAGGGATATGACGGCATTGTCATCCCAGCTATTATGACAAGAAGAGTCTAAATTTTCCTTCTTAATTGAAGGTTCCCGTGAGAAGGTTGCTCTTGGAAAATTCCTGTATCGACCTATCCATGTGGTTGGCTATTTTTAAAAGATGTAATGAAGGGAGATGTGGACAGTGAGAGATGTTTGCTCTCAGCTTATAGAAAATGTATCTTTTGAAATGTGTTTTGCCATTAGGTGACACTAGAATAAAATTCTCTAAAATGTTGCATAGCTATTAAACAAGTTGAATTTAAGAAAGCTTGCTGAAAGACAAAGATAGTACCTATACATAGACATAAAAGCATCCAGAAGAAATATATCGTTTGAAATGTTTCTTGGTTTGGATCAATACTTTCATTGGTGTTTTGTTCCACTTTTGTTTGTTAGGTAACTGGTGATACATACCACTAGTGTTTCAAAGGAATTAATACAAATGACTGTTATATGGAAGTGTTCAGTAGTGAGCTATACTTGTGTAAGCAATAACAAGTGTACTTACACGGGTTAACCTTCTTTTTTTACTTTTTTGACAAGTAGTATGTGATGGCCTTTGAATTCAGAATTTCTCTATCAGAGAGGCAGGCGTATCAGATGTCTCCAGCACAGTGCTGTCTGAACCTAGCTAGCAAGTGCCATTGTCAGCATATGTTAAAATGGATAATAAAGGATATGAAAAGCCTTGCATGACCGAGCAGTGAACTCCGTGTTAACGGTGTATTTAGCAGTGCAGAACTTCAAAAGCAAAATCTCTAACGCTGTATTTGATCGATAAACTTTGCATCTGTGGTTTGAGAAGTCTGCATAGCTAATAAATGTTAGATCCATCTACTGGTTTGGCTTCAAGTATCAGTGTTTAGTCAAGTCATTTTCTGTAATGCCCTTTGTTTTACCTCCTGCAGTAGTGGTGGTGGTTGTTTAAATTAGGACTGCAGAGCTGATTAGTGGACTGGAGAGCCTTTCAGACCTGGAGAGTCACAGCAGAACTGTGACTTTTCAGTCTAGAGAAGAGGAGGCCTGGGAGAGATCTTATGAATGTGTGTAAATACCTGATTGGAGGGGATGAAGAAGAGAGCCAGACTTTTCTCAGTAGTGCCCACTATAGGGATAAGAGGACATGGGCACAATTTGAAACACCAGAAACTCCATCTGAACACAGAAAAATGCTTATTTACTGTCAGGGTGGTCAAACTCTGGAATGAATTGCCCAGATGGGTTGTGGAGTCTCCATCCATTGAGATAGTCAAGACCCAACTGGACGTGATCCTGGGCAACCTGCTCTAACTGACCCTCCTTTCAGCAGGGGAGTTGGAAAAGATGATGTCTGTCCTCAAGACGTCCGTCCAACCTAAACAATTCTGTGATTTTGTGAATGTGCTTATAAGATAGATATATAAAAAAATATATGCATACGATAATCACACTTGTGATTTTATACATATCTGTGTCTAAAATTAGCTATTGACCACTGTAGATAGTTCCAGTTTTTCTTTTTAAACATTATGTATGTATTATTGACCAAATCACCATGCATATACATATTTACTCCTGACTCCTGTCTAGTCCTCCTCTGACCGTCTCTTGTTTTTCTTAAAAATGAATTTAAATGTAAAATACATTTTAGGAAAATGTCTCTTGGAATGACTAATGCCAGCTGTGGGAGTGCTTCTGGAGATGGGTTATAAAAGGATCACAGCTTTGAGAGAAATGGGGTGTGACAGAACATTCTTGTACAACTAGTAGGAAAAGCAGCTTTAGCAACATAGCCTGACCTTGGGGTTTTTTGTTGTTTTGGGTTTGGGCAGTTGGGGAGCAGGTATGTGATTGATTTTGCTTTGTTGGGATTTTGGGGTTTTGTTTGGGGGTATTTTGGAAAGACTTTTCGTCCTTTTTTGAAAAGACCTGTGCAGTACTGCCAGACACTCCTGCTCTTCAGCAGTGTTTATTTCACTAGGTATAATGCATGTTCCAAGAGCTGCTGCCTGTCCTTACTTTACTCAGGAGAATAAAAGTTTATAAGTGTACTATTGGTAGAGTGGAACTCTTCTAGCTAGTACAGTATATATGGAAGGGAGCACAGCTGCAGATTGTGGATGAAACTCGTTATCTGCACAGTTAGACCAAGGCTGAGAATTTTCAAACTGGCATTTTGTAAACAAGTATTGGTTCTGAGATTTGAGAAAGCAAAGATTTTATCATTAAATATACAATTTATATAATGATAACAATATAGTATATATAAATATATAAAATATAATATATTAATATGATATATCGTTAATATATCACTTATGTTTACATGTAAATATAGGCTTAAAAATGCAGTCTTGGTTCAACATTTGGTTTGGAAGACCAAAAGTTCTTCCATTGTGCACCAGTAATGTTGGAAATTGTTTTGTTTTTTTTCTAACCATGGTTGTAACAGATCACAAATTGATGTGCTTTGGTATGCAGGTCAGACTAGTAAAGGCAAAGACCCATTTTCAAAGTGAACGTTAAATTTTATGGATAAATTACATAAATATATAAGATATACCTAACAGTTACTCCATTTTTTTTAAATGTTTATTTGTTTCCATGTATCTGTGATTTAAGGTTAAAGGATATTTCAGAGTTTAATTTTAAATGTTGCATGTGGATTTTAGTATGGATACAGGGGGAAAAACTAGTGTACACAGTTCTATTTGTTAACTTTATGGCACGAAAAAGCTTTTTTGTCATGATTAGAATTTAAAAATCTCCTTAAGTCTTTACTTAAATTACTCAATTAAGAAGTTTGGTGAATTTACATTTCATTCTCTAACAGAGAAAAAGAATTCTGCCATGTTATTGATTATTTCCAGGCAAAAAAAAAAAAGATGTTAAATAAGTAGAAGATTTTAAAAAATACAGCGGAAGCAATTACCTGTTTCTGATTTTCAGATAAAACTTATGGTTGTTTTCTAATTCTGTTTTTCAGTTTCCATAGCTAGACGCGTCCAAGACCCATTAGCTGAGCTAGTGAAAATTGAGCCCAAGCACATAGGAGTTGGAATGTATCAGGTAAGATAATACGTATCATTTAATCGAAGTAATCTATCATAATATAGAGCAACACCAAAATGCTGCTTTTTAATTGTCAACTAGTTACATCTCCTTTAAAAGACTTTTGTTGAGTTGATAGAATGGTAGTAAATACTTGGAAGTCATAGACTGCCTCTTTTTTAATCTCTACTTTTAACGATTGTGATTGAGACTCTGAAATGTCTGTAGCCAGATTTTATAGTCTATTAAAAACATCAAATTAGACAGGTAACCTCATCTGTAAAGCTTTCTCTTCTTTTGTATTGTTACGGCAATAGGGTTTTAGCTCTTTGTGTAAAATACAATGAGATATTGATCCTCCATTTAGTAGCCATTAATTTGAACTATTACATGCATTCCTTCTTAGAAGTTTGTAATAAAAGCATATGTTTTTAAAGTTTCTCATTTACTAAAGTTGAATTGGAAAATGTTTCACAATTCTTATTTTTATCCATTTTTGTAGACTATTTCTGACAAGTAACTTAGACCTCCAAAGTGTCTTTACGAAGTGAATGGTATTGAGAATCGGTACCTAAGTTATCGTATAGCATACTGGCGTCCACTCAGGAAAGCATTTATGCATGTGCTTATGTCTCACCAAAGAGAGAAGTAAAAAAATAAATCAGCATGTGTTTTTCTCTCTGTTTTTGAAACTGTAGAATGTGAGTAAATTTGAAAGGCTGGAGCAGAAGTCAGAACACAAAGCACAGAGCTGTCTGGATCTGTGCTTTCAGGTTAGCACCTGAGAGTTAATGAGATAGAATGCAATCAGCCTATAATCCCTTACTGTCACTGCTAAAGGTAGTGTGATCAAGAAAGGTGCCAAGACAAATATCAAAGTGTCCTGTTTTGTTTTAAAGAACTAAGTTTAATACTTTAGTCAGTTAAGGTCTCAGCACTACATTTGTGAGCCATATTTGTATTGCCACAGACTGTAAAATGTACTCATGTTACCTGCGAACTGCCAAACTTATCAGAAAAACTTATATAATTAATCTTTCATAATGAACTATATCATAGTTTTTGAAAAGGGATGAAATGCTAACAATTTCTTTAACGTATGTATCCAGATTTCAGTAAAAATGTGCTTTAATGATGACAGCTATAAATCAAGGGGTGATATCTGAAAAAAAGAGGAGCTTCAATTTGAAGCATATTTGGCTTCCTTACTTGTGGAGACCCACTGCTTTAATTTATAACAGTAGCAGTAATAACAGCAATAATCAAAAGTACAGATTTTTGTTGCTCTTTGGTATAAGGAAAAGACGTATTTTAACATTTTGTAACAAAAAACCACCCCAAACCAACCCCATACTTAAAGTGCTATGTCAGCACTTTGAGAAGAAGTTGGTTAATATTTTTTAAAGAAAATTTTTAAAAATGGAAAATTTTACTATTTGAAGTGTACTGTGAATTTGAAAGTATTAGGAACTTGTATCACTGCGGCTAGAAGATACTCATTTAGAAGCACACTATCTACACTACCTGTTCTGGCCCACCTGTGCCCTGTAAAAGCACACATCTAAATCAAAAAGGCACGGAGCTGGTAGTAGTTGTATGGTTTTGGGAGCATGATATTAACAGACAAATGTTGCAGTGAACGCATTGCAGTGGGTGACTCCTGCCTCAGAGACTGATGCTGGTGTCATTTACTTTGCACTGAAACAGAGCAGGGCAAGTATCATGTTCCTGGCCCTTTTAGGGAAGCTGCTTGATCCACTAGATCCACTTTTACAATTAAACACCCAACTGCTTTATTTGTTCACGTCCATATTGATTATGGACATATTAAGCCTAGTAAATGTAGTCTTTGCAAGTTGTTATTTAGCAGCTATCTGCACTTTGAAGTCTCATCATTGTGTGGATAAAAATCCTCTGAGATGGATAGACCTCCTCTCAGAATTCTCAATGATCACTGTTCAAAAATACAGACATTTCTGAGGTTTTAGAGCTTTATGTAACACCAACGATTGCAAATTTGCACTCTTGGAAGCCAAGTCGGAAGTTTTGCTCACAACACTGAGCGTTCCCAAAGTCTGGAGTGTGTGCCTCTCCCTCCACCCCAGCACTGTGCAAAGGGACTGCATCTGATGTAGTCACTGCTTCCGTGGATTTTTGGATCCCTCCTGCCACTGCTTCCGTAGGATTTTTGGATCCCTCCTGCTTGGCTGCTTAGTACTTCACATCCATGTTTGTGAGAATGCTTTTTAGTTCTTCTAGTGCAAGTTTGCCAAGCAAATCTGCTTTTTTGGGTATGGAAATAAAAGTTTCCAGGTAGCAGGAGATCTCTGGTAGCTGAGTCCCATCAGTTGAGATTGTGTGTTTACTTATTTTGGATGACAAAAACTTTTGAAACTTGTACTTGACCACCTGCTTTTATTCACGTTTCAAGTTAGGATTCTGAATTTATGCACTACGAAGAAAACCAGGTTTGTCAGAGAAAAAGAAGCAGGCCCCAAATTTAACAGATATTTCCTTAAAGAGAAGCACAACCTGATTTATTAGGGCAACTCTCAGACCAAAATTCCAGTTGCCTAAAGGTCCTTGTCGTCTTTCATCTTTATCTCATTAGGAAAATTGTTCTTTCCTCCCAGACAGGAACCTAGCCAAAATTAATTTATCACCTTCAGGCCATATTATTATGATTTCTTCTGTAGTTGAACATGAAGATGATGCCCAGACTCTTCCTGATAGAGAATACGTTTGCCTTGCCACCTCTCCATGCCAGTTCAAAGCTAAATTCCTATCAGGGAAGAAGCAGTTAGTGACTCAGGACTTTATTATGCTGCAAACTGAATTTTGGCTGATGAATTACCATTACAGTTGTAACGATCTAGGAAGATGTAGATAAGAGCTGAGAACAAAGCTGCTTCACAAAGATTGCTGCTAGGGAATTGAATTCTAGAACCAAGAAACTGACAAAAAAGTAAAAAAGTTGCTTAAAGAAGAGGAAAAAACTCCTTCCTCTCAAACTTTTCATAGGAGAATGTAACAGCACTAGCATAACCTTTCTGTCCACCAGTTCCCATCAAAGACACATAACCTCAAGTAAAGGGGAATTAGATTAATATACTTTTAATAAGTCAAAACCTGAATTTGTGTTATAAGGCAGAGAAAGGAGAATTAATGCAAAGGCACTATGTTAAGTTTGGTCAGTCCTTTGCTGTTCATTTAATGTGCAAAATCCCTGGATGCTAACAAAACAAGTAGCCTTAAGAGGAAGAACTAGGTGGAGCTAAAACTCACCTGTAGCTTAAGAACAAAGTATGTGGGGTATGTTGAAGGATCAGAATTTTTGACAAGTCACCTATAATATTAAAAACTGCACCACATTGAAAAAGCAACATCCTATTTGCTCTTTATAATTTTGGGAGTGCAAAAATCTCTTTATGATGCACACTGGTACATGGTAACACCTTCACTGTTGAACACATTCAGAAAATCAGCATCCCAAAGGATGTAAGAGATAATATATGTAGTTTTGTAACTTCTGAAGTGGGAAGAAACTTGATTCCAGATGTAGCTGGAACATTTTATGTCAAATAAATACAATTTGAAAATACTCTTCAGTAGCAATTCCTTCAGGGAAGAAATATGATTGAGCTAAATCTTGGTTTATTTTCTATATAATGCTGGAAGGTACCAGTCAAAGGAGAGTTTTGTAAAGCCTAATCAGAATGCCTAATAATAATAATAATTAAAATTGGACATGCCTTTTCTGTCCCTCTTGACCTTTTTCCTCCCCGTGTTCCTCTCATTATTGAAGTGGTTCAGTTTTGCATTTAATTATTACCTGTAGGTCATTTTATTATTTCAGTTACAATTTGATATGCCTTTTATGCTTGGTGTTTTTTCCCCCCAAAGATGGATACGTTTCATTAAATGACAACGCAAGTTTAGGGAACACTTTGAATCAGTTACGCTTCCTCCTTAATAAGGACCGTTTCTGTCATAATTATGCTATTGTGGATATAGCCCATTTTAAAATCTACAGCCAGCTAGTTAGTAGCAAGGCATCTCACTGAAGTCGTATCTCAGTTCCTGTTGGAAAGGAGGAAGGCTTTTTTTTCTTTCTCCTAGAAGGCCACGAAGAACTCTCTGCTCTCCCAGGCCATCCCTGTGCGGGTCCTTCCTTTCCAAGGTGCCAAACCATACTCATACTGATGATGGAGAAACTGGTGGGCAGTGGTAGAAGGACACTACTGGTCTCTCCTGCACATGGTGAAACTGCATGTAGCCCATTTTAGTCTGTTGCATTCTTTAATCTGCCCCTTCATCCCTCAAAAGGTGTACATGGCATCTTGACGCTGTCAAGTCTTTCTAGGACTCCAGTGGGTGCCTGAGTGAAAGACGGGTATTAGAAAAGAGTGCTGTTAACCTAACTTCTGACAGTAGTATTGTTTAAAATTTTATTACTCTTCTGAATGCCCATCATGCAAATTATTTACTTGTGGCAAATTGACTGTATATTTAATGCTTAAGTGTTATTAAGTTTGGAGATACTTGGGGAGTGAACTATAGCACCATTTAAGAAATACGGGGATCAAAGGCCCCTTAAAGGTATCTCTATGTGCAAGAGCATCATCAGACACAGTTGGCTTACCCTGGTACAACCGTGGTCTGAACGAGCCTGTGCATTATTTCCACTTACTGTCTTTCCTGCAAGAAGAGTGGCTTGTCCCATGCACTGCAGGTGTTTGTCAGCCTGTTCTTACCCTAGCAAAGATAACTTGGTTGTTTTGTTTATTAAGCCATTCTGAGTCTTAACAAACTTTGGAATATTTCTTTAGTACCTAAAGCAGTATTTTGGGTGAACTAAATGTTGCATTGGAAACTTGAAAATCAATGTTCTGATAGGAAGCTGCTGACAACAAAGCTGTGATTGCAAACAAGAATTGTCATAATCTGAACATTGGCCATCACAAAGAGTCTGTGTGTGATTTAGAAAAATCTTTGTCTTTGTTTTCCTTAAGATAGGTATACAGTTTTTAATGGTGAAATGTAAGAGACTTAGTATCCTTCTTGATAGGTGATTTTGGTTATATTTGTAACACATAGTATGCTTTCATTTAATAACGTGGAGCAAAGTACTGGAGCTGGTTGGTTTTCCAGTCAGAAATGTACATTTTTCACTGAATATTTAAGAACTTTATTTCACTACTTTTTTTCTTTCCTTTTTTTGGACTTAATTGACCCATAGGGTGTATGAGTAGTTAGGTGTGTTACTTGGATAGCATAAGAGAATCACTCATGTATGATGTGAGACTATGGTGACATACGATGTGCAAGAGTGTCTTTTTTTAAATGTCTGAGGTGTGATTGTCAGAACAACCTCAAACTTGAGCGTGCTTTATTAAGCTTATTAAAACAAAATTGTGTGGGTTTGCAACTTATGTTTTTCTGATTAAGAAAATGGGATGTCTTATTAGGTGAGCATTGCTTTATATTGCATGATTCATGTAGCACCTGTGGAAACTCGGTTCAGCAGGAATGTTGTTTGCTGGTCAGAATTGTAGGTTGCAGGTTTCAACACCCAGTTGAACAGCCTGTCTACAAAGTGCTTCAGCATTTCTTCTGTACTACTACACTGAATTTATAAGTACACATAGGCATAGACTAAATCTCCTGTGATATAATTGCCATTTTGTGAGCTTGCTTGTGGTTTTCTTTGCTTAAACACGAAGTGTGAAAGGATACCAGTGCTCACGTTTGTGTATTTCACAGTAATCTGATCACTTATTAATGAATGTATATCACTCTTTTTTGCCAGGATATGGCAATGGATTAACTATGGGTGTTACTTTGAGTCTGGATGAAATTGTGGGGTATCATGAGAGAAACGTGGCTATTCCAATATAAAAGAAATTCCTAAACAATATAGACTAAAGGATATGTTGCCACTACTGTAAATAATTTTTTAAAAAATAAATTGTAGTGATAGGACCAATTCTGGTCTGTTTCTGTAATTGTCTCTGAATGAATTCACTGGGATTTGAAAGACAGGGGCATGTGGGATAGTATTTCACAGTGCTTTTAGCTCTACCCTTCAATAAAAGAAACTTAAACCTTTCCTGTGAACCTGTAGGCTCATGCAAAGAGACTGTTGTAGCAGATTTTTTTTTTGCAGCATACTGTAAGGAATTGCTTGCTTTGAAATTCGTGGAAAAGGGAGAGGAGTATTCAAAGTTTTAAGGTGTGCAAAAAAATTTTGAGGGATAGGGTGTGGTGGCTTTTACCTATAAAATATTGTTAAAGGCAGGTCAAAAAAGGGTGTTGTCAGTAGGGAAAAGGCATATTTGAAAAAAAGGAAGTGGGTAAGTAGGGTGGTAAATAGAATTGTGATTATTGGAGGATTTCTAACACCCAGCAACTTATGGAATCCATAATTGTCACGTAGTGGTGGTAAAGCATTAGCTCTGTAAGGAAACCGAGCAAAAATCATATTGTGTTTTTGCCCAACACCATTTCTGGGATAAACTGTGTGCTTTTTCATTTGCAAAAGTAAAGCCCTGTCTGACATCCATGGGAACAAAATCTTTGCGGACAGCTTTGTCAGGGAGAGGTAATCACCCCGTAATGTTTTCTGGGTGCTTCCCCACCCCAGTGAAGTAGGTGTGCAAAACTAAAGATTCCTTTCCAAATAAGTAATGCCTTGGGCAAGTTTGTGTAATTGAATCTTCAGCAGCAATGTTGCTGCCTGCCAGGGACGGATTTATGTCCTGTAACTTGGCAGGGTCTTTCTGGTTGTGTCTACCTGTTCTCTGGCTGGCAAAGGGAAATCAGCTGTCCCACCAGCCAAGCAAAATACGCTTTTGCTGGTCAGTTATAACAGAACAAAGGCATATATAAAGGGGATAACAGTTGTGGTGTTAATGTTTTTAGCTAGTACACGGTATATAAGTACTGGTATCTCCAAGAAAAGGTATCAGCTCGGTGAGGTGCCATGCTGCCCCTTTAAGGAAATGAAGGCAAATGTGTGCATGTGTATAGGGAAAGCATGTTGGAGCACAGCGCTATCACTGCATCTGCACATGTCACTCACCCAGCTGCCCAGGGACTGCATCTCTTTGCACTGCTGTCACCAAAAATGCACTGTAGACAGCATGTCGAAAACTTGTCAGAGATGTGCCTTTGTAAGCAACCTGAACTGCAGGTAAATTTTAGACATTACTGCTAATAATGCCTCCCCCTAGCCTTTGCATCGCTGCTATTTATTACTGGGGGGTTTGTATCAGCATACGTGGGGTTTTCTAGAGCTGCTGAGGGTTTAGCAGAAGTAGGGAAGTCTCACAAGAAACGCTGGTATATTGAGATGGGATGATCTAAGTGTGTCGATAGGATCCAGCTGCTGGACAGATTTGTCCTCTCTTGTCAGTTTGTTTCTAATTGCTTAATTACCAGCTCTCTTGGCAGAAGTTTATTCAAGTTTTTTGTTCCCATATGACAACAGACTTATTGCAAGCTCTCTCATTTGATTTCAACTCTAGTTAGATTAAAATTATACTTGTTATTGGTCACAAAAAATAGGTGTAAGGGTTGTGTACTTCCAGATTACCACAAGTGGCAGAGGGGAAATCCTGAGCAAAAATTGCCCAGGTATAGGGTATCCTCTATGCAAGCCTGTTTAATTTTTCAGTTTGATTTTTTTTTTTTTGACCTTTTCATAAATATACTTCGGCAGAGTTAGTTCAGACACAGGCAAGCTGAGTTACGGTGCAGCCAGGCAGTTTCAAACTCTTTTGAGAGCATGCTCTGACGTGGGAGCCAAGTGGCAAGAGGAGTGAAACGGGAGTTGCAAGGCTGGGATCCTGCTAATCGGCTTGATTACAGCTTCTGTGCATCAGTTTGGAAACACTTGGTTGACTAAACGCTGAAGCAGAAAAGAGGACGCTAAAATCTAACTTTCCTGAAGTATTTTGATTGAACAGCTTCTGAAATATGTGAGATGCTGCTGGGTTTCCTGTTTATATTTCAAATGTTTAATAACTTGAAGTGAAAATACACAATTTAAGCAATGAAAAATTGTTCAGCTCCTTTCATCAAGGTTTCACTTGAATTTTCATAAGTTCTTTACATTTTTGAAACATTCTTAAAGGTACTGCAGTAAAAAACAGCCGGAGAGCTACAGATTACTCTTTTGGCATTACCTGTGTTCATAATGTGATATATGTGATCATAGAACTTACATTTCAGGCACTAACATTCATCTTGTATGTGAAGTAAGTTAATCTTTAAGACGCTATGTTATGAATTCTAGTCAGATTTTACTGTAAATATTATAATGATAAAATTGATTAAACTATGACCATATTAAAAGGGTCTCTTCAGTGTCCAAAGTCAGGTAAAAGTGGCAGCGGGGATGTGAATCACTTGCTTTGAATGTGTGTGTGGGTCAATTTAAACATCATGAATGTAAATATTATTTTGTTACTGGAATTCCGTCGTCACTGCTTGCTGTGCAGCGGTCATCTGTTGCATCTGTTGTTTTGGTTTCATGAATTAACAGTATATTCATTTGACTCACAAGGAAAAATACTAATATTATTGTACTTTTGAGTGATTCCATGTGACTTCATAGCACAGCAGCTGTTGATTTGATATACAAAAAATCTGGAATCAGCAATAAATTTGTATTCACCTTCAGTAGGAGACAATTAGTGGCAATTCTGATGATATTTTAAAGCCATAAATAATTTGTTAATATGTATGGTTCTGGTGGTAGATATTATATAAAATAAGAGCACGATATGTTTTCCACTGAAGTATAAAAAATAACTATTCTTACTTAGTTTGAAAAAATAAAAAAATATGGAATGTGCAAGATCTTTTTCATAGGTTCACTTGAGCTATGGATTTGTTTTTCTCAGTAACTGTTTACTATAAAATGTAACTAAATAATAAAAATACTTCATTTTATGTTGAAGTTGTATTGTGGTGTTAGTGTACATATTTGTTTGAAATATTGGATCCATGATCAAATTTTTCCTCTCTTCCATAAGTAAAATGAACTTAATATAGGATGAATTTAAATTAGTGTTGCTGTTCCTCAATAATCCTCTGATAGGTATGACATTCAGTAGGTGTCACTGAAAATTGTAGTCTCTTTTCACTAAGAGACAATATAACATGCAAGACTTCTCTGATATTTTGTGATTTTGTTGCTTTTTAGATTTTTTTTTATCTTGCTAATAACACTTTTTCTAACAAAAAGGTTTGAAAAAATAATTTTAGAAACTAAAATCTTGTTTTGCTAGACAGTGATTAATATCTGTGACCTTTATTTTTGGATCAGGAACATAAATATACACTTTTTCCTGTGTCAGTCATTGTCTAAGGTTTCATCTTTGTTCTGCTTTCCATTACATACCATGAATTATATGAAATTAATTTAATCGCTACTCCAAACAGAAATTAAATGTGCCCTAATCCAGAGTTACGTTGTTTGCTTTTACAACTGTAAGTCATAAGTAATTAATTTTCCTTGGAAAATTAATTCACTTACCATTCCCAGTAGCATCATATGTTGACACAGGGTTATAGATAGTTTAATATTTTTGTTCAGCATGTTGGCCTCAACTTTGGAAGACCTTAAAGCAAAACAAATTTGAATTTACTCAACTGTATATAATTCAAGGTTATTTAAAGTGAATGTTGTCTTTATTGCTGTCAACCAGCTGACGATGATGATTCTAAAATTATATTCAGTCTTCCAAAAACCTAAAGTCTATGGACAGATGTGAGTTATTTCTTAAAAAAAGAATTAAAAAAAAAAAAAAGTTCCACGTCAGACATTTGGATAACATTGCCACTGGAATGCCATTAGTAGTAGAAAAATTTAGCTCCTCGGAGAACATATTACAAAGCCTTGGGATAGAGACAATTTTTTTTCAGAATGCCTTACGTTACTTGAGATACTTAGTAGGTGATGCATTACTTCTGTGGCGCGCAGAAATTTCTTAGTTGACTTAATTTGGAAGATTGTTTTGTTTTCTATGTTGTTGTGTACAGAAGGGCAGCTTATTGCAGTGCCCAAGGGCAGCACTGACTCTTGTGCTTTTATGTGGGTGGCCCTGCTACCCACAGCTGACTGTCCTTCAGAGATGGCATTGAGTGGTGTGGGCCAGAAGTCTTCCGGAATGAGAGAGGCAGCTTTTAAGTCTAATCTTTCAAGTTTGCCAGGAGGACCTCTCTCTCTCTCTCTCTTTTTTTTTTCCCTCTTTCCTTTCTCTGGCCCAAGTAGGGANTTTTTTTCCCCCTCCCCCGCCCCTCCTATGCAGCTCCATAAAACATGGTGTTTATTACTTTGGTTTATTTTTATTTATTTAAGTCTCCCGGGTGAAACTCCAGTTATGGCAGTGTTGCAGTTCAAACAAGCAAGGCTTATTTTATAAATGTCCCTTTGTGGGTTGGTGGCTGCGTTTTGCCTGAATGCAGGGGGTCGGTATCAGTGGCGTTTAATTTAGAATTTTGGGGGTGCAAAGTAGAAATTGACATTTAATTCCAGTGTAAAGTTACTGCTAGATCAGGCATAAAAATATTATTGCATTAGCAATCACACAAAGAAAATAAACTATGAGTGCATTGACATTATACAGTGGTGTGGCAGACTTTGGTAAAATATAGCAGTAGATGGAAGAAAATACTTTTTCAGATGCTTATTTCACTGTGACACATTCTATCAAGTAGGGAGTGTACATAAAAGTATTGTACTAATAGAATTAGGTCCTACTGATAGTGCCAGTAAAGGTAAATTCATCTGTACATAGCAAAATTGTGTATAGATAAGTATTATCATGCATCACTTATACATGCATGTATATGCAACAGCAATGAATGTGTTTAACAGAGATCTTAATTAAATTCTGTATCTGTTCCTTTCAAATTCTATTGTTTTGAGGTTCTTGGTTCTTCATGTGACACTTAATGCCACTGTGTGTATTTGTTAGTGTCACAGATCTCAGTAGGTATGAGTAGTTGTTTCATTATTGTGGTTTAATTACTTTCAAAAAGCTTTGCTATGGTATTTAAGAGAAGAAAATCTCCTGCAGAGAAATCTTTGGTCTGGTGAACTGAGTTTGGCTGCGTCCTTCTCATTGACAGTCACGTATGTTACTGAAGCTGCATCTTACCTACCACATCAGGCTCTTCGTGTCTCCCTTACCTGGGCTTTCAGCTCTAACAAAGCGCGGCTCTTACCGAGACTGCAAAGGTTGTTCATTTCTTCATTTTTACCTATTCTGGGAAACGATGTATCTTCCATCTCAGGAAAACAAGAAGCCGAGTACCAGGTCTATCCTTTCTTCATGGGAGCTTGTGCTGATCGCACATATGAGCAGCAGGCTCTGGACACCCTGCCCCAGTGTATCAGCATTCTCAATACTTACCCTTCTGTGGTCCTCTTATCTATGTAATGTATGTAAATATGGTGTTGTATATAAAATATTTTGGGACCCAACCAAAAGCTGTTGTCGTTCGTACAAATTTCTTGGCAGTAGGAGTTTGTGTTTCTTTTGGGAATATTCCCATTCATTTTATGATGACAGTGATTGTCTAAATTTGCAAGAAAAATGAAGTTAAAATAATTGTTTAAAAAAAAAACTGCAGAAACTATTTCTTCGGGCAAAATTTATATTTTGGGCTTGACTGTAGTTTTGGATTAGATAATTCAGAGTTGGCACTAATTCTGAAAAATACATTGAGCTATGAAGTACAATAGCAAAAAGCCTAAGAAGCATGAACAAATGCGTCTCCTAATGTAAGTGCCTGGCTCTTTGGAGGCCACCAAGAAGTCTGCAGTGATTGACGTGCATTCTGGAGAAGCTTCCCCCACCTCTCCCCCCCCAACAGTGTTGAAGTCAGTCAAAGCGTATAGACAAAGCTGAGTGAATACCAGTTTCCCCAGTACAGGGGCTATTTTTTCAGGAAGTCTAACTCAAACCAGATGTTTTGCTTAGACCTAGAGTTTGTTGCTGCCAAGCATCTCATCAGAGGTCAGAGTTCTGGGCTCAGGGCCCTGCTAGAATTCTTTCACAAATTGCTATTCGGTGAGGTTTTAATCCTAATGGAAAGAATAATGTGCTTGTAAAATCTGCAGTTATTACAAACACAGTATACATATTGTGGACTTCAAATGACTACATATTTCATTCCCATAAACAGGGAATGCAGATGAATGCAGTGTGTAATAGTTTTAGACATTCAAACTTAAACCAAGTATATAGTTTATACTACTGTTAACCATTTGCATTCTTAACACTCCTGTAAAATGAATAGTAATCTTGACTAACAATTGGCAGCTCGAAACAAAACAAAATGAAAAAACCTCTAGCACGTTTTGACTTGTAAGCTGTTTCCTGAAGTAAATAGGAAACCTTATGCTTTTGAGAATGTTTAAAAAAAAAAAAACCAACCCACTCTGCTTGCTAAGGCACTAGGCTTGGCACAGTTTGTTTCTTTTTTTCTTTCCTTTTTTTTTTCCCCATCTCAGTTTTTAAATAGCTTGGTAGCAACATTTTATGGTCAACTTAATCTTACTTCATGTATTTCTTCATACAGCTAATTAGTCATCCCCAAAACCTCGGAGTAGTCTCTATATACTGCAGCTTACTTAAAAGCAAATGCTAGTGATACTAAGTGATAAGAACCAGAACTAGTGATGAAAAATCTCACTAGAGTTTTTGTCTTGTTGGGGAGCGTTATTGATAAACTTCTGCTGTGATTTCACTGAAGTGAAGTTTGAGTGTAAAGAAAAAAATCTCAGGTAGCTGCTAGCGTGCTGTAGCCTGGAACTGCAGAAATGCATCTTGATACAGTGTGAAGATTGAGACTGTGGATATCAGAAATTAATGTGTGCTATAGAAAACAGTGCAACGGTGTGAAATCGGTGATATGTCAGTACAGGGAGGCTATAGTGATGACTTGTTTGAGTTTTATGTTGTGCAGCATCTTACTTTTCAGCAAACACTGTTGATGAATCACATCTGTTACTTTCCAACTTCGGTATCTTTTCAAACTTACAAGTCTTAAATATTTTCAACTACATTTAACTGTGCTGCTTCATCTTATTCTAATTTGTGGATTTTATGTAACTCATAAATGTGTTGTGTTTTCAGTTTGAAAATCGTAGCTGAAGAAAAAAGTGGTGTCACTCAAAAGTTAACATTATCCTGTTTGTGTGATGATTGTAGCTGGTGATAGTCACACTGGGAAGGAGGTAAATATGTGTAAGGCAGTATGTCTGTGTTAATACTCTCAACTTGGACACGTGCTGGGATGTTCATCTGCAGAGCAATTTATTTATGTTTCTTATTACTTGTTTATAATAAGAAAACTGGCTAATGAATGTTGACACTCAAGTATCAAGGTGTTACCTTTTGGCGTTGGGAGGGAAGGAATCTTTTTTAAAACAGTATAACTCTTCAGTAAGCCTCCCTATGGGCTGGATTTGTTTCACGGCATTGAACGTAGAGTTTTGTGAAATAAATCCTGTTACATCAGTCTGGTTGTTGAATAAGAAATTGATGAAGCTGGTATTTAGACAGCAAATTCATTTTCACAGGTGGTATGCGTTTTTCAGATAACAAAAAATAGCTTTGTTCCTGTTATATTCTTTAGAAAGGAGAATGTGGCCAAAATGATACTGGTAAGTTTCTTTTCCATTATGGTGTACACTTGTATGAATAATGTTTTCTCTTTTGTTTATTGAGTAATGTGGCTTACATTTGGATGTAGAGAACTGAATTAGGAAACTTGAGTTCTTTCAGTTGGTGGATCATAAATTTTAATTTTGTTCTGTTAGAACCTGCATTTTGGAAAAACTGAGACCGTTTCTTTTGTTTAATAAACACCTAAAACCCCGTAAAGACATACTACTTTGATTGCAAGTTGGATGATCTTGGTGCAAGCTGCTGCCTCAAGGTGAGGAAGTGAATATTAAACATGGGTTGAAATTAATACGTACAACCTCATTATTCAGATGCAATAAGAAAAAGTGGAGACAAACTGCAATCTTATAAGAGAAGCTTTTTCATATTAATGAGTTTCCATTTGCCAATAATTCTGTCATTTGTAACTTGAATCATTCATCACCCCTGCAAATGGTTCTTTCAAGACATTATTTGCAATTTTGTCTTGTGTTTTTGTCCTTGATGTTGTGAAAATGACCGTCTACTGTTACAGGAATGAAAAGAGATCTCATTCAAACATCTTTTGTGTTTCCACTTCCAGTGAAAAATGTTTTTCAAACCTGCAGCTGGTTATTTCTGCAGGAGTTCCCACTTATATTCAGGTTTGATTGACATTTTGAAATGGCAGCTTTTCATGAAAAGCTGTTAACTTGTAGAATTTGGTTATGGTACTAAGACAGACTGACTTTGTTCTACTGTTGGGGCCTGTCCAACCTAAACACAACCCTGCATCTGAATTTAATAGTGCTACTCAGCACAGGGAGCACGAGCTTTTTTTTTTTTTTTTTTCTTTTCTCATTTTTTTTTTTTTTTACCACTGGTGTTTCTGATGTGTTTTTGAACCTGACCTGGTAGGTACTCATCCTGATATCTTTCCTGTCAGTAATTGAGTTAATTGGCATTCTTCTTCTTTCTCCCTCTCCTGGGCTAGCAGGTTTTGCTAGGTTGTACTTCCATTATAAGAGTGATGGAATATATTTTCATGTTAACATCATGAAAATAAGTGGAAAATATTTTTTAATGACTGTACGAGTACTGCAGTGTAAAGTGTAAAGATAAAAGTGTCTATCTGCAGCCTTCATTATTACTTAGATTTGAAATTTTGAGCATGAGGACAAGCTTATGTTATTAAGAAATCTTATGAGCAGTGACTACTGATTTAATTTCCAGTCAAAAACTAAGCAGTGTATAACATAATTATTCTGCCCTCATCTTTACCGACTTTGTCTTTAATATTATGCCAGAATGTTGAAAGCATGTGAGACATTATGCAAAATCAGTTACCCTCTGTGTTTCTAGCCAGCCTTCTAAATAAGCATATAAAAGTACCCAAATACAGTAGCTGAGAGGAAGAGGAGTACTTTTAACTTTGAAACAGATTACTGTTTATAAAGGGAACTGAAAAAAACGTAGAGATACAACCATCCACCACTGATGTTTACTGTTGTTTTACTCAAGCGTGAAAAAATAAAACAAGGGAAGTATTTGGGATTTTCCACAGTTTAACTGTAGAGTCCTGTTAAGAGTAAATTTGTATGGTTTGTATGAGGGAACATTAGAATTTTGATAAGTAATAGCGTCATTTGATTACAAGAGATTGTACATTGTTGAGCTGCTGATTGATTAAAACCCCTTATTTTCTATATGCTATAGTTAGAATTTCTGATCAACTCTTCTCTTAGCTGGCTAATTACTGATATAAAACCTTCTCTATAAATGCACAGCTACCCATGGTGATAGGCAAATTGATACACTCATCCAACCCCATGCCACTGTAGTTTGGATGCTGAGATGGTAGTGTAAAATATGTCCTCCTTATGTTGTCTCTGCAAACTTCTCCCAAGTCATTTGCGATATGGCACTGGTACAGTCGCGTTTTGGTTAATATTACAAACCATGTGTGTTCTTTCTGTAAAATAAAATTTGATTTGTGTGATCCTTTTCTCTAAAATGATTTAAACTAAGTGAAAGTGAATGTGTTCTCAGATACCTGTTCTGTACCTTCTAAATTTTATTTTTTATTAATACTAACCAGAAGATAAATTTCATGTTGATAAGGCAATGTTTACAGTTCTGTCCTGTAATTTTGAATGAACGCTTGCGGCCTTCATGTGAGCTTTCAAAGTAAAAGTGAAAGCATCCTAGTTGCCACCCAGACACTACTGTGAAAAACTAATACACACCACCACTATTCCTCCAACCAAAGGCAGGGTACGTGGGTACAGGCTTTTTGGTATACTCTTAAGGTCTCTGTGAAATATTAAACCAATTGAATTAAATGGCAAACTGCCCACTGACTTTAAATGGAGCCAGGATTTTGCCCTTTAACTCTATCAAGCCCTAAGGGCAAGCAGATTTCATTCTTAAACAGACCAAACACTTAAACATGATCTGTTTAAGTGTTTCAAAGGAAAGTTGAGCTGTTGTGAAGTTTGACCCAAACTGTGCAAAATGCAGAGGGCAGCATGGGGACCTTGAACTGCACTTGGAAGTACAAGGGGTACAGGTCAATGGCCACTGTTATGTTCGATGCAGTGGAAGGTGGCTACCATTTTGAAAAGCTGTCTTCCATGTCATTTTCCATAGGAAAACATTCTTTTTGTGTGTTATTGATTGCAAATTAACACACATTGTTTAAAAATGTGTAGGAAAATACAGTGAGCAGAAGAGACTAACATGCCACTAATTCACACTGTTCCTGTGCAGAGTAAATTAGATTTTATTACACATTTCATGGTACCTTTTCCGGTATTCCTTCTTTAGCATTCTGTGGTAAATTTTCAATAATGTGTATGGTCATTTCATATGATGTCCTTTTTTTAAGGGTTAAAACATTAGAATAATTTGCTGTCATAGAAATCTTGGATTGCAAGATAACACTTTAAAGAAAGATATTAATTTCAACAAGGTAAGCATACATTTAGGGTCTTCAAACTCACTTGAGCAAACTCACAAGCTCCATTGTAATACTGATTTGCAATAGTGTAAGTACTATATATTATTAATACAAAGTAAAATAAATTTTTTTTAGTGAGCCTGGACTTTTTCTGCCACAGTTGTCTGGGCAGATGAGGTAAACATAACAGTATTTTTTTTTTTCTAATTCACTGTTTTAAGTTATTGCGCTTTATTTCAATTTGTCTTCCTCAACTTGCATAGAAATGCTGCTGTGAATCAAGATTCTCATACCTATTAGCCACCATAAGATTAATGTAAATTTGTACATCACGAAACCTCAAGTTAAGTGGGTTGATAATCTGAACATTCCTTGTAAGAATTAAAACCCACTGTGTTTGTGTATTTTTCCCCCCACCCTTTAATCCTGCTGTGTAGTCATCCTTCATTTTATTTTAGTTTGGCTTAGGGATGCAACTCTGAGTTAATGAACTGGAGGAAGGGAGTTAAGGAAATGTGATTTCCGTTATGTCCTCCTAAATTTCTGTCTCTTCAGTGGAAGAGGTAGTAGTTACAGTGAAACACTACTTTTAGTCTTAATTAAGGGTTTTCTAAAGCAGCATTCTCCCTCGGTCTGTCTTCTCAGAAGGTGTAAGTTGGCAGAGTTCCTTACTTGTCTTCTGTCTCTGGAACTGTTTCTTTCTACTGTGGTGTAGTAAAGCCATGTTGATGAATGTTACGTGTGTTATGATGAATGAATATGTTTGGGATATCTCCCAGTATGATTTTGCCATATCTTTTCCTTATTTAACCTGAAGGCTGTTTTTATGAATACTTTACTTGGATTAGTACCATTAAAGAAGGCAGGAATTTTGCTGAAAACACTTGTGAATATGGGTAAGAAGGGTAATGGTACAGATTTTGGCCTGGAGTGTGTGAAAAATAATATGCCCATGCTCTTTATTTTTGTAGCATTCCTTCCCTCTGTATACACATCATTACACTGTCTTTCTGTTTTATCACATCCTGAGATCTGATCCTATGCTGCTATTACTAGGTACCATATAATTTCCCAGCTCTATTTAGAAAGCCACTATGCTTCTTCCATAATCTTTTCTGGAAAGGCAGTGTCCCAAGTAAATGGCATATCACAATGTATCATGGGGTTTAGTTTTTCAGGGCTTGGGGAAGAAGTGTGCTAAAGCTTCTGTCTCTTTGAGTGTCTGCATCCTGAATTTTAGAGGTACCTTTCAGAATGGCTTTTTTTTCTGTGAGTGGGGGTTTTGCCTGTATTTCTTGCAGTCATAAAAGGCGAGGTTCATAACTAAGGCAAATAGAAAACAGATTAATGTTTAAGTAATTTAAAGATACCAATGCTTTATGAAACCTTGAATCAGTTGCAAATTAGAGTGAATTCAGGGTAAGTGCAACAGTCTTCTGAAAATGCCAGGGTGGATTTACATTCCTGGTATCCCAAGAGACAGCAAGCTGGAACTGGACTCTTAGAACACTAGTGTATGACAAAGGAATGCTAAAATTTCAGGCTATTGTGTAATAACATAATTTTTGCATAGCAATCTGTTTGCAGAATTTGTGCTGCTTCTGGGTTAGTAGCAATGAGAAATGTTCTTGTGCTGCAGCTCTCCAGGAGAACTATTTCAATGTCTAAGATGCGCAGAAAGAATTTCAGATTGAGAAAATGTATATTTTAGTGCAATGAGGTGCAGTGTGTGTAGATGGGAAGAGAAACAGGAAGCAATTAAACTCTCCAGAAAAATCTGAATCATGAGGTATCTATTTCTTAGGCATTAGAATTGAATGATGGAGTAGACTAAAAGTACTTAAGATGTCTTTGCATAAGACGTCATGAAGAACATTATCAGTTGTAGCTCCTTGTTTGTTCCAAGTATAAATTTCAAAATAGCTGATGTGATTAGGAACCTTTTGTCTTCCTTTAAGAAACATTTTCAAGAGGAACTAAGTATTTCTTTCATGTGATGTGACATCGTGTAGAGTCTATGGGCAGTGGTCTCTTCTCAGTTTCTTAACTAGCAGTGTTTCAGTATACTTTGGACGATACCTAGAGGTCATTGGTATCCATATTACCTGAACCATTTAGATGGTGGTTTCCAGTTCTCTGTTAGAAGAATACATGCAATAATAAAAATATTCTCATAAATCCCTTCTAACTTAAAAAAAAAAATAAAAATCTAAGCCAAAGTACAGGCCATCTTTTATGTTTACACATACCTGTTTTACTAAGTCAGTATTTTAGGGATATACTTAACCAAAACAATTTTGGAGTCATTCATCCTATTTGGTTGTGCATATAAGGTGGTCTAGTTGATATTGTTAGCAGTTAAGTAGCAGCAGAAGAACTTGGGATCAGCTTTTGAAGACTCTTTTTTCCCAGTGCTAGGATGTGACTGCATCTGTGGTATTAAATAGTTCTCTTTTCCAACATCTTGTCTAGACCTTAAATCTCTCAGTCTGAGGGGATAGCCTAGATGCATCTAAATCTTGCTTCCTACCTGAAAATAACTTGTGAAAGAGGGCAGCTAAATTTTTATCACTGAACTGGGCCTATGAGCACTTCCTCTGGAACAGGATATAGTGGATTCCGTTACAGCACTTTTTTTTTTTTTTCACTCCAGCTGTGATAACTAAGACAATTGCTTTGTGAGAAGTGATTATTAGCTTCTAAAGTGAAGGGTATTTGAAGCTATGTTTTAATTGTTTCCCATTGGTGCATGGGACAACTCAAAACAAAGATGCAAAAACATTTGTAAGCTGACCTCGCGATCAGAGAACATAGAGATCAGTGGATGAACATAATAAAATATTAGAGAGGTAATATGTGTGCTGTTTGCTTCTGGGTAATGATACTCAGGTTGCAGACAGGAAATGAAGAATTGCAGTCCATTCTTTTTCATTCCCTACTACTTTGGTTTAAGAGAAATTCTTGGGGGTTTGATTTGTCATCTGTAAAACTGGGACTGTTTTCAGGTACCTATATCTCAGTAGTGTTAAGTTTAAAGATTCTGCAGTGTCTGTGCTTGTGTGGCTGTGGCAGGAGAGGTTATTCCTCTTCTAATTTCACAATATCCTAGCAAAACCAGAACTGTTACTGTAAGAAAATATCTCCCAGAAGTTCTGTCACCTACAGGTCAAAATAGCATGCCAAAACCAAAAGTCACCACTTTGTACATCTGTACAACCAGCTATGTATTTTCTGCCATTAAAAGTTTCAGAGAAGTTAGGAGTACTTTCAGGGTTTTATGAAAGGATTTTGGAGTTTTTGGCAATGCACTACTCTTACACGTGATTTTCCTAGACTCTTAGGAGCAGGATCTAGGGAATCAAGAAGTGGTAACTAGAGATTGAGGGTCAGTGACAATTAGGTTTGCTTCTAATTGCAGGATGAGTAACTAGAAAAATGTGTATTCTTCTATACAGCAGCTATTTAGTATGTCTTTTCAGGTTGCCTAATACCCCAAAACCCAAATCTAAATCTGTTTAAAAAGTTGTGCCCAGTTACTGATAACTTAAAAAAAAATAAAATTAATTGAATGAATTTGGATTTTACATTCTATCCTCAAAACCTTAAACTGTTTATAAGAACCTTAGAGAAATGATATTATGTCCTAAAGAGACCAACTTTAAGTCAGTTTAGCATTTTTCATTGCTAATGACAGTGAGGCACAAATTGTAGAACTTCATATAACTTGATCCTCTGTCTGTTGTGATAGACAAAGTTGCATACAGGTTATTTTAGACTATAGCATATTGTAATGATGTCTACTCCTAATTATATTTATACTGCAAAACACTCAGAAATTACTCCTCCTTTCTGCATTCAAAAGGCTAACAAATTATAACAGAACTCAAGTGAAGACAGAAGCCTGTTGAGCATATCACCTCAGATGAGTTCCTTATGTACATGTAGAATTATTCATAGGTGTAAAAGTTTAGAAAGTAATACTGAAACATTAAATTCTTGATCCAGCTAAAACCTCTCAATATTTATGTCTGTTTTAAAACAGAAAATTGTTGAGTGTAGATTTTTAAACCTGTATCAGAACTGTGTGTGTTCCAACTGGGGCATGTGAATTTCAGATCTTTGCTCTGATAGAAAACTAGCAAGCTGAGGTTTGATGAGCTTTCACATCATCTCTGACCTTTGATCTCTTTCTGTTGTGACATGATGCTAACCCCTTTTCAACACCTAGTCCTGGTCTGCTGAAAGCATTATGTCCTTCCCTCTGTGAGTCAGAAGGGAAGTATCTTCTGCCTGGCACTGGAGTGTACCCAAAGACAGAGGAGTCTGAATATTGCAAGTGAAATACCCTTGTAAAACTTTTTTTTTTTTAACCTGTACATCAAATGTTTAAAAAAAAATACTAAAATTCTTAGGATGTGGGCTGTTTTGTTTTAAATAAGCTAAGATAAGCTAACAATTTAAAGAGGAAATTGTTCTGTTTTTTTGATGGAAGAGCATTCCAGGCAGCACAGAATCACCAGTGCTATTACTTTCTAGGCTGCATTTTCCCCTTTGCATTCTTGACTGCCTGTGTTTATAATGGCCAAAAAATAGAGTGGTTTTCTGAAACTTTTCCTCTAGTGAGGCTTTGTATTTTTTCTTCCTTGAACTTTTCTTTGTTTTTACAGTCATACGAAAAGCTAATTATTTTGGTCGCTCTAAGTCTACTGAACTATCTACCAAATTACTGAAAAGTTCCAATCTTCTTCTAGATTCTGTTTTTAATTAGGATGACTGAATCCTGCAAACATATTCAGGTTATGCTCAGTATCGAAGCGACTTATCAGTAAACTTTCATAGGTCTTTGCTCCAGTTGGCTCAACTTAGAAGTGTGTATTTGCCAGATTGCCTTTGGGTGCAAGAATTAGCTTTGAACCTCAGGTGACACACCAAATCTCTGTGTGGCTCAGACCTGTATCTTCAGTTATATCTCTCTCCAAGATGAGTTTTCAGGCTGGGAATAGCTCTAGCTGTCCACGCATCCTTCTTTTGCATCTGAGGGTAGAAGTTACTTGGGCCAGAGTTAGCAATGACAACTTGCCAGGCCTAGCTGTCTTCCTCATCTCGCCATGATTTGGAGTAACTCTGCTCCTTGTATCGGTTTAGCCAGCCGTGTGCTCTAGGCCTCACTACAAGACTTGCAGTTGAGCTTTCTTGCCAAGCTTTGTGTGTTTCAGAAGGTGAAGCTTGGCCATAGCTGATCTAAAGTGTTTCACTTGCCTGAATTCTGATCAGAACAACTTCTGTCTTGTGTGAGGAAGAAGTCCAAAGCTTGATGCCTTAATCTAGGCTATTTAGAAGAATAATTGGCTTTTGGAGTTCTGAAAATGCAACTTCTATACCAAAAAGAGTATCCAATACTAAAGGCTAATTTTTTTTTGTTATATTTGAAAATTCTGGATTTTTGTTTTAAGTCATAATTTACCAAAGCAGGCACATATTGAATAAGCCTATTTAATAAATTTATTAATCTATCTGATACCTTATATCTTTAGTCCCAGTCCTGCAAAGCACAGATAAAACTTCTGTTAGATTTATGTCCTTAATTAACGGAATGTGACATCAGCCAGTGATTTCAATGGAGCAGGCCTTGAGTCTGTATTGCTCTTGACGTTGTAAAAGTGAGGGTATACTTTTGAAAATTATAGGAGGCAGATGTAAGTGCTGCGAAATCAGAGATGGTTTTAATTCCCTTTCTGCTTGATGATATACCAGTTGTAAATGTTTGTACAAATAGAGAACTCTATTCCCTGTACCTTACAAACCTTAGCAAAGCCAAACCTGAGATGGTACAGTTGCTTTTTGGGCTAAATGCTTTTATAATTAGGATTTGTAAAGGTACCTGGTTTTGAAATGGTAGTTTCTAGGAGTTTTGAACTTCCTAAGCTTGCCAAAAACTTGTTTTGATTAAGCTTTAGATCTTTCATTAAAGAAAGAAAGGATTTTGCAAGGGAAATAGAGGTCAATCTATGAATGATGCTGTAATCTGTGATAAGATTACACATTTGCAATTAATATGTTCATATATGCAATAGTTAAAAGTTCTAACTTCGTAAGTAACTTGTAAACTTTGTAAGTCAGTAAAGTAATGCAATGATTATTTACAAATCTTCCACTGGAGAATACCTAAGAAAATTTTGTTCCAAGCAAGTTTTTTTAATTTCTTGTACTACAAAATTTTATATTATTTTATATGCTTAAAAATAATTTAAACACTCTATTTATGTAATGTTTTAATGAAGCCTTTTGAAGGAATTTCCAGACCTGAATAAAAGTAAGAGTCATATTATGAGGCCACAAATCACAGCGTCTGTCAGAGACATTGGAAAAATAAGTACTCTTTGATTTGTGCTTTTCCCTCCTACCTGCTGAGATCTTACTTATTTGAAAAAATATGTATATTGCAAGAGTGCTCAATTGCTATTTCCATGTACAGGGTAGTACATGCATTATTCTTGTTTATGCCATTCTACTAGTTTATTTTCATTTCTCCTTATATTATGCTAATCACTTCAGTAGTAATGATCATATAGTGTCAATAGTGACGGTGATTCTGGAATGTCTCTTGATTTTGAGAAGGAGAGAAACGTTTGTGCCCATTCACTTGTAAAAATTGACATTGAGAACTTAATGTTTTTTAGTGCTGACAAGTTAGTGCAGCTAATTATTCAGTCCTGTCAGCTCTTCAGCCTCCAAAGTGCAAACATTTTGTTTGTGCTTTATATGTAGTAGCAAAAGTACTAAGTATACATTTAAATGCACATTTTGTTAAGCCTAGTGCAGAGCACATTTTTTAAAAGGCACAAACTTACTACATCAGAGATTTTCTTTTATAGATTGATTATTTATGCTTTTGCTTTATATATAAGTTGTGATGAGTGGTGCTGAAATTGGTTTCAGTTATCAAAGACGTGAATGACACAATGGATGCTTATGTACTCTGCCTGTCAAATCTATAAACACTGGTACTGAACAAACTTCTGTTTTCCCACATGTTTCCTGGTTTTCTGTCAGCTTTCAGTCTTCCATGGGTCATTCAATAAACACTACCCTGGGTGACTTTTTTGAGCTGTCATATGTCAATCAAAATGAAGTGCATGCTTTTTAGTAAGCAGTGAAAGTAAGCTTGCTTTATTTGAGTTTGGCTGTGTCTTCTGCAAGACAGTGTCTTGCATTTTTGTTTCATTCCTAGCTTAATTTTGCCTTTAGCTGTGCAGTAGAAGAAGTTGGGGATGGAGGGGGTGGCCGTGCTTGGTGAAAGCAAAGAAGCAGCCAAATAGAAGTAAAGGACAGAACTGAACAGCAGGATTTGAAGTGTTATTTAGGCATAGTCAGTTTGAACTGATCCAATTAAAAAAACCCAAAAAACAAACAAACAAAACCCACAAAAAACAAAAGCCCTCAAGCCCCCAAAACCAAACAAAAACAAAAACCCCACAAAAAAAAATCCAACCCAACAAAACAACAAAAAAACCCAAGCGGGTAGGGAGGATGATGAGGTGGAGGGGTTGAAGGAAACCAAATTACCTAAAAGCTTTTTCCAGCAAGCATTTCAGGAGATGGAGTCACATTAAATAAAATATTTTTTTCCTTTTAATTATATTTTGACTAATTCTGTTGGTGTAGGATTAAAAACCTGAATGTCATTGTTTGGTATATACATTCTTCTCTAATGAGGGTGTGGATATGTCATTGTATTAAATATATTCTCAGTGTAATGCTGACACGAGCCACCTGTGTAGCAATTGCTAAGTGTGTTTGTACACTAAGTTTGAGAAAGCCAGTGAGCATGAGAAGTTGCTAATATTAAAAATCTAGGATACTATAAAATATGAATATACTGTGCAAATTTTCCTTTCTAGAAATAACCCTCAAATGAATTTGCCCTTTTTTGGTAGTTTTTAAAAATATTGCAGGTAGCACATTCCTAATGAAAGAGGATTGAGAGGAACCCAAACATGTCTTCAGCGGAGCTGGAAGAAATGTCTGTATTTTTACAGGATTTTACCAAGGTCCTCACATCTCCTGGGGGGCTCCCTTTGCTCCGAGTGAGGCCAGTGGGAACTTTATACCCAGGAGCTGATGTTCTTCCCGTTTGCTGCAAGGGGATGAATGGGCACTGACTCCAGACTAAACAGAATTCCCACATATGACCAGACTCGCCGTTACTTCTGTTACTATTCCTTCTCCCTCTATCAGTATAATCTTCTTTTCCTCTTCTCCTTTGGCACTTTTCAGAAAGATCCCCAACTGCATTTGTTGCCTTCCAGAGATACGAAACTCTACTGTTGATGGTCCTTGCTTTATCTTTCTATAGTATTGCAGGGTATCCACTGTATTTGTAGAGCTTTAAGAGTTGCAGAATACAGTTTTGGACTGAAATTGCAACATAGACTTTCCACCTCGTGGTTTGGGTGACCATCTTTGTGGCTTATTGGAAAACATCCCACTGAAGTCTCCAGGAGTTATATGCCTGATTATAGTTGCAATTCAGTGCCCCTTAGTCGCGTAACAATATGCGTTGGAGCAAACTGGTACCTGCTCTGGGAAGAGGAAGATGGTTTTTTTGGATATATGTCATTTGCCACTAGCTTGCTCATGTAAGAAATTAGCTTTAGAAATCAGACATATGCAGCAATGGGTTTGAATATTTGTAACATGCTTAGCAGTGTTATTGTTCCATTAGACACAAGCACAAGTAAATTTAAGAGGAATTCCAGCAACTTGCAAGTATCTTGAAGCATTTACATGACCAAGTGTGCATTTTTGTTTTCTTTTTTTAATGTCAGAGCTGACAGGCTTTGTTTTTGTTTTATCATTTTCTTTGAAAATATAAATCCATTTCTCTCTCTGGGGATATTCCAGTAATAGTAATATGCTGTTAAAATAAACAGAATTTGGATTTTTGAAAACAATAAATGAGTCAGAGTTAAGTACATAGGATAACAATATATCCTATAACAATATAACATTTGGAGAAACCACAAACAGTCTTCAAAAGAAATTCTTGAAGTTGTGTCCTTTTATCAAACATCAGAGAGATAAGCTTGTTTTCTTAAAATTTAACTGAAAGGGATTTTCCAGAGGTCACTAGAAATTAAAACACCCTGCCTGAACTTTCCAAAATTTTCACCTGACATGTAAGGTGCATCTTTAATTTTTTTTTTTTTCTAATTCTGCACTTGAAAAGGTACTCACTATTAGACTATTTGTGTTACATCAGTCCTGTTGTACTTAAGGGCTTGTCCTGAATGCATTCTGCTTTTGTGGTTTCTCAAGCATTTGAAATGCAACTGCTTGTATGTAAGCCACAGCTCTAGTAGAGAATGTTTTTCCCTTTTTTTATATTTTGAAACATGTTTCCATGGATTGAATCTCTTCAAAATAATATAGGTTTGAACTTTGTTTAGGATGTATTTTCTCACCTAATTTCTCATTCAGTAAATGTCATTTGGGCTGCACAGTTGTACTACTTTTTAAAGAAAATGAGTATTTTTTTCAAGAGGCATGTTGGCTAGTCTTACGTGCCAATATTAAAATTCATGAATGTAGAAGTTAATGGTAGGTACCAGCAAAACAATGTTTTATGAGGTGTTAGAAACGTTTCAGGACTTAAAGACAGAAAACATTAAATTGCATTTACTTCATTGAAGGTTGACTTTCAGATTCAAAGGACGAGTGTGGTATAACTTGATCAAAACCCGAAATAGATTGATGTGCAGCTCGGTCTTATTTAGGACAAATGTTGATCTTGTTACATACTTTAATGCTGAGCCTGGGTCAAGAACCTGCAGGTTGCTGCCCTGACTTAAGAGCTCTTCCCCTCCCCACCGCTTTGTGACCAGCACCATTAGGTCATGTCTGCACTACATTTGTAGGCTCTGCAGGGTACGAATAATTCTTGTTCAACTTCATTGTAAGGTGCCTTGCTTGGCTCTTGGGCATCGTAAAGTAATAACGATGCGTGGGCTGGTCCTGTCAATGTCTGCTAACGTTTGTAAATGTAAAATGATAAATATTTAAGAATTGCTGTTTGTTGTAGTAGAAATGTAAGGTGCTTGAATTTGTCCTTCAGGAACACATACAATGGTACTGTATTTTCTAAAGCTACAATTTTTATAGGGGACCAGGAAAAGGTTACCAAATGCATTATAGTTATGTGTTTTGTCTTAGTGTTTGTGGGGTTTTTTTTAGATTGCTAAAGGTAGAGACCTTAGAGTTGTAATTTACTTCTGCGCAAAAGCTGCATGTTACGGTTGTTCTAGCCCTAGTAATTTAGTAATTACTAGCACTAGTAAAATGAGCATTCAGTGTGTTTGGTCAGGCAAAGTCAGAGTACTGGTCCACCATGGAGGCTAAACACAATCTCCAGGTTTTGTGAACAGCAGTTCTTTGACTTGATTAATTTGATATCCTAATGACAAATGTATTTTTACAGTGTCTATATGGGTGCACTGCAGAAAATAACTAAGCTGAGAGGCTATTTAAAATACTGCTGTCCTTTTGTGTACATCAATAGGTTTTTGAAACTGGAAAATGGCTTTCAATTACAGTTTTAGTAGTACCCTCTCAAGGAACAGATAGTTTTTTGGTAGTGTTAATTATTTCAAGAGAGTGAGTGCTTGTAGCTCTTGAAATGGAACGAAACAACAGTCCTTGTTCTCTGCTTCATACCATATAAAAAGAAAAGATAGCTGAAGCATAGGACAAAACTATTGCGCATATAGACAGATGTTCTTGAACACTGTTCTTTAGTGTTGCAAACCTTCTGTGCTGTAGTTAGTGAAAGTACACGAAATGAAGTTATATTGGATTTTTTTTAAGCACGCGTTTGCAGAATGGTGGTTTTAACATGTGCAATATAATATTCTTTTTCTGGTAATTTTAACAAATTTACCACAGACTAATTTGAACAGTAATCATGACCAGAATTCAAAACAGCAGCCCTTGATTTTCTTCCAGGTTCATGAATGTCATGAACGTAAGTTACACTTGGGATATTTGGGATATTCTTGATAAAAATATGAGGAAAATTTAATGCTTTAATTTTATTTGTCAACTGCAATTATTTACTGTAGCAGTCTCAATCAAGTACTTAAATTTTATGTTTCTGGTTCCCTGGATCACTTGATAATTCCTTAGAAAACAAATACTAAAATATGGTTACAGTGCCTCATATTTCTAAGGGCAGATTAAACAGATGTCTAAGTACTTCCTACTGCAATCTGTGAAGCAAGGTGGCTTTGTTTTCTGGAGAGCAATGATAAATGAAAGTTCTCAGATTTGCACTGGACATCCTGCTGTCTGTAGGAAGTTCTTTATTTCTTCTGGCCTTAGTTTCCATAAGTTGGGGGTATCAATCCTTTTTGTTGCTTGGAGATCATCGTACAAAATGAAGTCTTCTGCTCCAGATCTAATATTTCAGCAGTTAATATTTTAATGTATCCTTTTAATGAAAATTTAGTGATTTATTTGGGTGATAAATTCAAAATTATGTATGAAACTACTAGCAAAGGACACAGTCCTTACTGGTTAGGTGTAGCTGCTGGGGCACCTTCTGTGCCTCAGAGTCAACTCTGAGGAAGCTGCTGGTAGGAATGGTTCAGCTGGCTGAGGGAGCTGGTTTCTCCTGGTCTTTTGAGGGAAATTGTGGGTGCAGTTGTGGTATTTATTCCACAGATAAAGACAATAATAGAAGAAGAGTGTGCTGCATAAAAAGAAAAGAAATACTGTACAGTTTTAGCAAGGACACTGTTATGCACAGGGTACGTTCAGAGTTACTGTTAATAGGAAAATTATTTATTTAGAAGGATTTGCAAGAGATCAGCCGATGCAGCAATCTACCATGTTGGTGTGTGGAGGGGTTGTTGGAGTTCATGCAGCCTAAATTTCTGCATAAGCACACTTTTAAAGTAGCTTTTTATTGTGATGCATTTAATTGTAGTAGTTGAGAGGGATTCTTGCCTTTACAGATTGTGGTACCAAATAAGTAGCATGGAGTATGTGCGCTTCCAGTAGCGACTAAATAATCTGATACCACCCCAGTGTGTATAAATAGTACATGGAAGTATATAATATCGTCTAACTTCTGATACTAGAGAAGATGAGTGAAATTTTTGGAAGACTGGAAAGTGCACTGCACTTTAAACCTTTCTGAAGTGTAACCTGTTAGCAGTAGGAAGTCTTCACAATGATATTGGGATAATAATGTTTTTAATTTACTACTTTTGGAGACTAAATTCATAACACTTCTCTGCTTTGTATCAGCGTAGAGAGAAATTTCTTCATCACAGCACAAGGAAATAGTGATGGTCAGTAGCTGCACCTTTGAGGTGTATTTAACTGTCTGGAAAGTTTTCCTTGTATTTGTAACTTAACATCATTCACTAGTTGAATGTATCTTCTGTGAGGTATGGGTAGCTTAGGGATTGTTTTAGCCATAGTCTCTTATGCTTATCCTGTTCTGTCAGATCTACCCATTCACCTTTTCTTTATCCATACCTTCATGTATGTGCTGTGATGTCCATTCCAAGTGGTACAACTGTTATGTGTTGGAGTATTGAAGAACAGCTTGTGCACATCTTCTTTTGTTTTTTCAAAGGTGACTCTCAAGCATCAATAAACTTAAAAGATGCAAATGTCTTTGAGAGTCCCAAGAACTTTCTGGCTGCCTGACAAAAGAAACAGACAGTTGAATATTACAGTTTTTTTTCCAAGTTGTGCGTCTTCTGTCACATGAATTTTACACAAACTATTGCATCCGCAACCTTAAATCTTCAGATAAACACCAACCTCACATTGGAAACTGAGGATCTGTGAGCACTGGTTCTTCTTCAGCTAATACAAGTATTTCAGGATGTAATATATCCTTTCCTTGTTTTGTGGGAAGTGTAGTTGGCTGAGTTACTCTCTGGGTTCACTCTCATCAGGCTGTAAATAAAGCTTCTGCTGAATCAAGTATCTTCTGAAGAACTGCTTAGAAAGATTAGGCCAGATCCATGGATTACCTGCTTTGCTACACCATGTGCTATCGGGCATTGTGCAAACAATAACGAATGTCTTGGGTTTAAATCATGTAACTGCATGTTATTCCTTCTGAAGAATTATCATTTTAAGGAGTGGGACAAACTTAGGGAAAGAGCAATCTACCCTGCTATCTGACACAGACTCTGCTTTATATTGAGAAGCAGTTGTAGACTAAGAATTTTTTTAAGGTAACTAAGAACTGCTACAGTTAATGTAACTTGTGAAACTATACAGTAATCAGCTTCCAAGTACCTTAGAGTCAGTAGCCTTTCCTGAAAGCCAAAGGAAATTTTGAGTACTATGCATTTAATTTCTCCTTTTGCCTTCCTCCACCATAATGAAAAAAATACTTAAATTAGTATCTTACAAAATTTTTAATTGGTGGTTCATCATACAAATTGGTGGTTCATCAGGCAAAAACTGAGCCCAGTATTTGGCTGTTGTACTTGGCAAAGAAGAGAAAATGTAGGTGTTGTTTCTGAACAATTTTATTCTGATTCTTGTACTGTGTTATATAAATGCATCCTCGCATGAGTGTGCATGTGAGCTGGAAGCCTCTGGCTCTAGTATGTTACGCAGCTGATGTCAGGATGAGGAGGGAATATCTAGCACACCCTCAGTAAGAGAACCTGCATTTTCAGTATATCAGAAAATTAGAAGCATGAGGCTTCTTTTTATGGTGTGGGATTTTGGATATATCTCCTTATTCGGAAAAGAAGCCATCATGTTGTAGCAGCAACACGTTAGTAAGTAGGAACTGACGTTTGATCTGCAAAGTGTACAAGTCAGCTTTGTGGTTGTGAGGCCAAGACTACGTGGGAATGCCAGTACATATGCATGTATGTGGCTTTTTGCATACAAATTTTGTATAGGAGGAGTAGTATTGGCAAAATTTGCGCTTCCTGTTTGTAAGTAACTTTATATATTGCATCATGAAAATACATCACGTTACCAGTACCTGAAATGAGGTGGCTATGAAATATATTGCCATAAGCTTTACGATTATTTCAGTTCGTAACCACTACTTGATGAACTGCCAATTTTAGTAAATTGGGACTGATGCTGTTGGCATGTTAAATTTAACTGTGAAATCTTTAAAAGATCCGAATGGCTTAGAAGGTAAAACAAAGCCGTGGATGAAGCGTTTGGTGCTGTGGCTTGGATCCAGCTTGATGTCCTAAATGAATGCATCACGAAACCACAACAGATCAACCCAGATTTACATGAGTGATGTGTAAGAGCCCCGAAGCTAAGCCAACATAGTGATTGAATTAGCTCCTGCATTCACACAGAGGCTTCTCCCTCCAGGTCAGACTTCTAAGCACACTGATGGGCTTGTGTAGGGAACTAGCAGTTATAGATTGAACTATGCCTATGTTGTGGAGGAAAAGAAATCTTAGAGCTTCAGAACTTTTATCTTTGACAAGTGTGACTGATTTTCTTTTGGGGGGCGGGGGGCAGAAAAGGGAAAATGCTATTGAACAATAATGGAGTAACTGGAAGAATTTCCATTAGTGGTACTTCAGTCAAGGACCTGCCAATCTTCCCAGAAATATCTCTTCAAAATCTGAAACATTTTGTTGCTGCGAGGCTGATACGTACCTTATGTATTGCCCACCCTCACACAATACCTGGCTTGTTCTATTAGTTAACAATAACTACTGTACTGTAATGTGATGCTCATAAATAGGACAATTTTGCAAACGTTTTTGTGTGCAGGTGCAAAAGTGCAGCATTTGTGATCTTTTCTCTACCTTATTTTTAAAATATTGTCTTATTTATAACAAACTGATATTCTAGGTAAATAAATGTCAGATTAAAGACAAGACATAGCGGATGAACAGAAGAATTACTCCTTTTGAGTAATCATTATTTATTTAATATATTTTTGTTTTTACATGATCCAGGGAAATAGTTATTAAACAACAAAAATACAGTAATGTGAAGATTGTCTTATTTTAGGGATTTGTATCCTGACAAAGATGTTTCAAAGACATACTAGAAACCTTTTAAAAACATGTTCCACAGTTTGTTTTTAACCTGCACCTTCACATAAGATATTGATAAGTTCTAGCAACTATTTCACTAATATTACTATTGTTTGCAGTTATTTATCTGCACTTTAATATATCAGTAACCTGATCTCTCCATTTTTGTTTCTCAGCATGATGTATCACAGACTTTGCTGAAAGCAACTCTGGACAGTGTGGTTGAAGAGTGTGTCAGCTTTGTAGGAGTTGATATTAACATCTGCTCAGAAATACTATTAAGGTGAGTCAAACATTTTCCTATTCCAGTAATTGCATGGCTCTGGATCACAGAGGTCTCTGTTTAGTCTGCCATCTGACTCAAGCTCAGCTCTTGTGTTAAACTTCCAATTACATGAAAATAACATGAAGAAAGTATTTCACTGGATCATTAAGAGTCAGTTTTAAGGATTTGTGTGATTTGTCAGGGTAAAACTGTTCTTCAGAGGAAACCAGATATTAAAAATTTTGAACCAACACCGCAATTTTAGAAAAACTTGATATAATTAATTTGTGTTTTTACATTGAGAGAGAGATTTTCAAATGTACTTTCTGTCTCTTAGCAGTACCTATAAAAATACTTTCTAAGCGGAATAGGTTGTAAAAGTTGGGTGAGGAAAGGAGAGAAGGAAAGATTTAAGGCAAAACTGCTGAAAAATGTATCCCCTTTTACTTTTTTTTTTTTAAGTAATTATGCCATGTTTACTTGGAAAGTGTTCAGGATTTTATTTCTCTTGGGTAGAGAATTAAAAGCTCATTCTGTCCTTTGAGTGTGTAGAGTTGAGAATCATTTAGCTGAGCAGTCTCTCAGAGCAAAGTGTTGCTGTCATCCTCTGTAATAGGAGGGGAAGAAAATTTGGTCAAATTAACTGGCTTACGATGCTTGTATGCACATGCATGATCTTCAGCAGTTCTGTGGAGATACAATCTGGATTTCCCTCAGATGTGCAGTGTATGAAATTGTCACCCTAGCTAGAATATACTCTGAGCAGGACTTTCTGGTCCTGGTTTCTGATGATTCGAATACACTTGTTGACATGTATGACATGTGTCTCGGGTGACAATGCTACTTGCATTACTGCCAAGTATCTTAATTGAAAGACTTGAGATCCTTAGTGGATAATTCCATGAACTCAGTGTCATGTTCCTTTGTCACTGTGAATAAGCTGGATTTCATAATGTTTCTAAGAATTTTTTTCAGAAAATTCCATTCCTAATGATGAATATTTTGTCTATGGTTAAATGGTGTGTCTCTCCAATTTAATTCTGAGGTTTCACCAACTTTGGATTATTTTTTTTTAACTTTTGCTTGAGGATGAGAATAATGGAAAGCTATTTTTTTATTTTTCTCTTGATTTTTTTTACTATGCTTGCCAGATTTCCTGGTCGTTTTTTTCTAGAATCAGCCCATGCCATTTCACACACAGCTCTCTGCTGCCATTGACTTCAAGCAATGGCATCTGATATATGGAGCCAGGTGGGTGACATTTCCTTCTGTAGTGCCAGGAGTAACTGCCCACCACAGCTCTTTCCCCTCTTTCTATGATTAATGTACTCCACACACAGAAAGTCATACTCACATGTTCATACAGAAAATGTGCAGCAAACCCACTGCTTCCTGAAGGAACTTGGCTAACTGCAGTTGCACTTCACAGGTGAGTTCTTTGCCAGATCCGAGCTGCTTTCAGAGCAGCTCATGAAGCCTGTTCCCAGCTCAAGAGCAGCTGAGAGAAAAGGAACAAGCTGCATGGATCTGTTGAATTGTATGAAGCAGGCAAGTTGCTCCCAGCCACTCTCCTTCTGGACAGCAGACATTAGCCCTTCATGTTGGGGCAAGGTGTTGCGGTGCCATTG
This sequence comes from Nycticryphes semicollaris, assembly GCA_013400055.1. NCBI lineage: Eukaryota > Metazoa > Chordata > Aves > Charadriiformes > Rostratulidae > Nycticryphes > Nycticryphes semicollaris. The sequence continues at coordinate 277,749 of VXBJ01007454.1, read as the reverse complement.
GAGGAGAACAGCTGAGAGGGGGCTGTTCTCACAGGAACAATTTATCTGTCCTGAACCTTCCTCCCACATCGTTTCCTGAAGAGGGCAGCTGGGGGCAGGCCATAAGACATGACAAATTGAGTTGGCATTACAGAAATAGCCAACAGATCATAAATTACACGTCCCTGGCTTACTAGTTAGGTATGTGCAGAACCGTATTGCTGTACCAAGTTTTGTTGACTTGAGTGGATTCCTTCCACAGAACTACAAGAAGGGATCCTTTTTCAGAGCATGCCTTTCATCTGCAAGTTCATTTGCTAATTTCTTAGCTTTTTTTAAGTTTTGTAAACCAGATTTTCACAGAAACATGTATCCTGGTAAAGCACAGGGCTTGCATTAATGACTATTCAATGGTAATAAATGTATTCTGTAAACTTTTCTCTTAGACACATTGCAGGACTGAATGCTAACAGAGCTAAAAATATAATTGAATGGCGAGAGAAAAATGGACCATTTATAAACCGAGAACAGCTCAAGGAAGTTAAAGGTCTGGGTCCCAAATCCTTCCAACAGTGTGCTGGCTTCATCAGATTCAATCAAGAATATATAAAGACCTTCTGCAGGTAACATATGTTGGCTATCTTGACTAGGTTATTCCCTTTCTGTTTTGTATTCATGCTTGAGATTTGAGTAATCTTAGGGCTTTTCCTTCTGAAGGACAGTATCTTAACAAATAAACTTCTTTAAGTCAGTTGTTGAACATAGGTCTTCCGCTGAATAATCATGGATTATTAGCCTAGTATTCCAAGTCCAGATTTCTGTAAGTATGTAAGTTTAATTACAAATTCTGCCACTGATTCAGCAGAAGAAATTTGTCATGCCTTAGTGTTGTGATATAGGATATCAAAACCTTACAGTCTTGTGTTTCAGGCATAATGTAGAGATTTGTAAATTCATTTTAATGTAGTAAAGATTACTCTGCAGAACATAATGGTAGTAAACTAGAGTGGATTTTCAGAGAGTTTCAATTTCAATACCTGGGGAGAGAGTTGAATAAGCTGCCTGGACCAAGCTCTGTCTGTGTTATACTCCTGTGCCTAGCAAGCATGATGTGACTTGCATCTTAAATGTGCAAGAGGCCCTTATCCAATTCCAGTTTGTCAATGCTGGGTCATTCTTTTCCCTGCCATTTCATTCCCTGTATCTGTACCAAGCCTTTTCCTCTTGAAAGCATTTGCTGTGCCTCTCATCTTCACCTGAAATCCTTCCTCTCCACAACTGAAAGTGCCCTTTCTAGGGCAAAGCCTCTTCTCCTTTTTTCCTCTCTTTCCCATTTCTCCTTCCAACATAAAAAAAAACCGAAGAAAGGGCACGATGGTAGCACCATCCTCACCTTATTGCCGCTGACTCTTCTCAAAAAATATTTTCCTGGGAAGCTTATGCTATTTTTTAGCCAACCCAACACTCAGAAGCAATATTGTATTCCCAGTTGCTGCTGGCCAAACAGCACACGCGTAACTTCCAGGCAGGAGGTAGGCACATTAGGACTGGCTTACTGCCCGGATGGAAGGTATACAGATTGGTTGCCCATCTGGCAGAGAGGTACATGCTGCAAGCCAAATGGAGCACATTGTAAGGGCCAGAAGACAAAAGAAATTGTTTTCAAGGCTGTGGATGATCAATCCACAGGTATTGAGCTGTACAGATCTGTTCTAGTGAGTGCTGCAACAGAGGAAGAAAAGGCTGATGCCATTTTGTCTTTTTACACAAGTTCATCAGTGAAATATTAAAGAACATTGGGGTTTTTTTCCCTTGCTGGAGCATGCTTCTGATGTTAGTCAGATTCCATAAAACTTGAGAACACTGTATAAGCTGAGAAATGAATAGATTTCTTTGGAGTTTGAAGCCAAATTAAAGCTCTAACGCCATCGCCTCCACAATATTTCTTGTGGACCCAGGTGGTAAGACCAAACATTTTTGAAATGGACTTCGAGAAGGTTTCACTTTTAGAATCTTAGAATGGTTAGAGTTCTGATGTTTACGTATTCACATACTTTCCTAGTTCTGTACATGAGCTTGAGATGCAATTTGCATACATAAAGATAGTATGAATACTAAATTTTGTATATAAACTTTTAAAATTTAAAATGATGGTGGCTATTACCTGATATGAAAGTATCTTCACAAGATCTTTATCGAGTAGATAAATGTAAATGTGCCCATTTTACAGGCAGAAGATTGCAAATGATACAACAGGTTGCGTAGCGTTTTCTTTAAAATATTGTCTTGAAGAAATTTTGAACCACAGAATCCCTATTTGTTTTTAATTTTTTTATTTATTAATTTATGCTATAATTCCCCCACAAGGACCTTTTAGGGGTTTTGTACTTTTTTTTCCTTAAAAATGAACATTATATACATGTCTGATTGCAGTTTTCCTGTATGGGCATTGGGCTAGGATCTTGTTCTTTAAGAATGACTTGTCCATTTTTGATTTCTGACAGTAGTAAGAAAACTGAACTTGGAAGTCACGTGCTTTTGACTAAAGCAGGTGCACAGGGTAAAAAGAAGAGCAAATTAACACCGTGTGCCTTGCAACAGCCCAATCCTTTGGACCAAACTTGTATTCATCCAGAGTCTTACAACATTGCAATGAGGTAAGTAAGCAGTGGGAAAGCTTTTGAACCACTGGTGCCGTCAACTTGTAAAATTAAAGTACTGGCTTTTCTGACAATGGTGTGTGCTCATCCTTTTGAGACAGGAATGCTTATATTATTTTGATTCTTTCTCCTAATTTTTCAAGAAAGAGGTATGCTTCCAAAGTTCTTCACAAGTGAAGGGTTTCAATTAGTGTGTTTTGCCTCTTATGCGTGCAAGTTTTTAGTTTTATTTGTTGTTTTTTTCAGTTTTCACAATGTTTTTCAGTGAGAAAATATGTGAATTTTCAAAATAATTTCTCCAGACTTTCCTCCCAGGTCCCTGTTGTCTTCATATCATCACTTTGCCCCTCATTAAGGCCACTGTTCTCAATCACCTTCTGTTTATCAACCCTACTTCAGTTTGGACTTTTGGCTCACAAAGTGTAGAGAGAAATAATTTGGTTTAGAAATGTCTAAAAACTGATTGTTTTTTTTTTCTCCGACTTCACTGCCATGTATCATGTAAAAGACCATAATTATACATAATTTTATTTGTTGTTAAAAATCTAATTGAAATGTCATGTGAATTTTCGGTCAGTGGTAGTTTAATACCTCTGCATCATTAAGAACTGCTTTTATATTGTTGCTGATGTTCAGCAAGTGCCAAACAAACTTTGTTTAGTGAATTTTGATGACCAAAATTGGTTTATTTGTGTGTTTGGGCGTGCTAGGTATAATGTGATCTTTTTTCAGTCATCAGCCCTGGCTGAAATTGGACTCCGCTTGTCCTCTTGAGAAGCCAGCACATCTAAATTTTTTTAAGTGATTAGCAGTGAACAAGTTTTTGTATTAAAAAATGTGCTGGAGCTAATTTCTGCAGTAGCTAGACATGTCAGGATTCTTAATGATTTCTGTTGAGAATATTATTCCTAGAGAAACAATCATGCTTCCTGTTTTATAAACAAAACCATCTTTAAGCCTCAGAGAGATAATGTTGAATTTATGAATTGATGAAGCTTGAGTTTCTTATCTAAAAAAGTCTTACAGGACCTTACATTTTTAGGACACCTTTACAGTGTATGCTCTGTTTTCTCTCCAGTGGAGATAATTTCATATACAACTTCCTATGCATAGGTCTGCATGCCTGCCTTCTGCTCAGCATGCAGTGCACTTGTTGCATCCTCTGCTTTCCACAGTTTGTTCCTCTTTGTGCCTGATTCTAGGACCACTGTGCACTTGCCCACTGGAGTCCATGCTCTTTGTGCAGTATGTAGGTAACTTTGGTTTATCCTTTTCCATGACCATTTCCCTTTTTT